>JASXSY010001080.1:0-262384 GCA_034509805.1 Sipha maydis
AAAACAACATTGCTTTTCTACTTTTTTGGAATTATTCAATTTATTTATAATTTTATTAAAAGTAATCCAATGAGACACTTGACATCAATATAAATCGCTCAAGGAACTTATGTTAAGCTAATGAAAATTAAATCATGTTATACTACACGTTGAGCATGTAGAGCTAAAGCATTTATGTTATTGATGTTTTAAAAAATTTTGACAGTCCACTTTTTCCAAATAAATAAATTTGTAATAACTGTATTATTCCTGAAATGAGGGCTAAAGCTGTTGGTATTATATACCAAATGAAAAGTTTTATTTTTTTCATGTTTGTGATGCATAAAATATTAAATCTTATTTTATAAGTTAGTTCAGTACTCTCAAACAGCAAATCTAAATATTTTGAATAACCTTGATAGTGTTATAGCGATGTAATATTGTTAGTGTACAGTATTTAACTTTTAATCATAAAAGTATGAGAAATAAAAATAATTAATTTGACGATATTTTTAAAGCAAGCCGTGGTTTTAAGTAAAAACAATAAATAATTATTCTAGACTTCATTTGTTAAAAACGTATTCACTCAAAATCATCAAAGATTAAAATCTTAATATTTGTTTAAAAATATAAATGGATCGATGATATCAGTTAATTGTCAATTATTGATGATTTAATATCGGCAATTAATTCAAAGTTTATCCAAGAAACTCTAAACTTTATTAAAGCTATTTCTAGTCTGCTGCATATCAAGAAAATATCTGGAATGATTGATATATTGGATGTGCTTTCAAATACTTCAATTACAGATCTAAAAATTGAAAATAATCTTTTATAACATTTACGAAATACTCAGAAATTTGATAATAACATATCTTAAGTGAATCCATTTACTAGTGCCTTTATTATTATAGCTGAAAATTAACAATGTGTATCTACATACAGTTGTTTTTATAAAACATTGCTATCATTTTCCCTCTTTCTTATCACAAGTTGCACAATGTGTCATATCATGTTAATGAGTTCTTACGAAAATGACAATTGTTAAAACCAAACATTTAACATAGATGCAGTGCTGCGTTAAGCTATGTTGCCGCCACAGGACAAATTAAAATTTGCCGCCCTCAAGAAAATTATAATTCAAAATTATATCACCACACTATTAATTAGTCAGAAGCGTATTAACGGGTATGATATAAGTGTACTATGCACGAGCAATAAATATTATAATTGTCAAAAAAAAATCATCTAACCGAAATTTGTTTGCACATCTAAAGATGCAATGAGCCGACTGCCGAGATAAAATATAACGATTTACTTGTAACCGACTATTTTCGAGGAAAAAACGTACAGGAATAACAAAAATAGTTTATACGATAACACTACAACTAGAACAAGGTCTTAATTCTTATCGCTTTGTAACATACAGTGGTAGACTGCGGCTTGTTCGTGATGTTTATGAACGAAATTATATGTATTATTATAGTTATACAGTCATACAAGAAAAATTATAATAAAAATATTTTTATTTTTTGTTGATCCTCAAAAATGTACCGCCTCATCAACATCATAAAATTTGCCGCCCCGAGGCAATTTTCCCTCTTGCCCCCCGTTTAACACGGCTCTGCATAGATACATGATACTGTACACTATATTTATTATAATAAATATAATAAAAATAAATAAATATAAATATTTAATATTAATATTCAATAAATATAAATATTGGCATATTTATTATAATAAATATGCCAATATATATAATTAATGTAATAACATTACCATATATACATATTTTTAGGTTTATAAGTGATATGTTTATAATAACGACTTAATAAGTGAATTTTTCTTGAGCACATTCCGAACTTAAGGTCTGTGTATGCCTATGATAATAACAGTATTAATAATACGTTGTACCAATAATTAGTAAATATTATTATTCTTATGACTACCAATAATTACAGTAACAATGTACTGTACGATTTACTATAATCCAATATAAACCTATATTACTTCCTGAATCAACATAAACTGTATATTTTTATTTCGATGGTCAACAAATAATAACATTAATAGATAGAAAGCAAATTTTTTTATTTGGTCCGGTACTTAATTAAAAAATATATAAATGAAAATTGCGGACGGAAGTTGCTTACAGTTCGCCACTGTAATTAAGTTTCATTTCGAGAGGCAATGTTTGTGCAATAATTTATTAACTTGAAATCAATGATCGATTCCGGGAAATGCGCGATTGCAAGGGCTGAACCCGGTTGACTTTGTGACATTTGCGATTGAATTTTTAAAAAATAGCTATCGAGATCGACTTTCCAAAACTGTTGAACGACTCGAAATTTTTAAACTGTTACAAAAGTTTATATCGGTTTGTTGGAGCAATCAATTTGTTACGAATATTTCGATGAATCTATAGACATCTAATACCTACTATACTCATATAAATATTACTTGAATGTTTATATTTCCATTAGAAAATGATTTAGGTTTTTTAGAATTTTTTTTTTCAAATATTATAGTTATAGTAATGTTTCGTATTAATGTTTTGTAGTGAAATGTATAGGCAATTTTTCGGATCAAATAGAAGCGTTCGAAACGAAAAAAAAAAACATTTCACAGTCATTTGTTCGTTTATTATCTACAAATATATACACTATTTCAATAAATATCATTATATTAATAGAATATTATTCAAACAGAGAGGCGTATGGATTTGAATTATGCAGTAAATTCGATTTTGTATTTATCTAGATTCCTACCGATAAAAATAAAAGTAACTAACAGATGAAATAAAAGTTAAATTTGTAAAAACGTATATGCATCATGATTATTGCTGCTCATGAATTCAATCAAATGGATTTAAATGATTTTTTTTTGTTATTTATGATTAGGTATAAATATAATATGCTCTATTGTGAGAATGTGATGGTAACATTTATGATTTACTAATGTTTTTTTATGTACTTACTATTCCTGAACGAGTAAAATACATCATTTTATTATTTTATAAACCAAAAATGTGTACATTATTTTTAAGAAGTAACAGAGAGTTACAGTTACTTTAGAAAGCTAGAGTGAAACCTCTCTATAATGGATCTTCTATTAAACGGAATCCTCCTTATAACGTAAAATGTCAATAATCCTGGTGCAAATAATGTATAAAATTTACCTCTCTAAGACGGAACCTCAACAAATTAGAAACGGAAAATTTCGTGATCCAATTAGTAAAAATACTCTCTGTTAAACGGTTAATAAAATTATTTAAAGAAAAATTACATTTATGTAGGTACTAAATATTATATATAAGACAGAGAATGAGCTGAACGAGCTGCTCTTAATTATAAAAAACAATCAAACTGTAAAAATTATTTTTTTAAATTATAAAAAAAGATACAAACATATTACTATGTAAAATGTTTTATTAGTTCTTAGTTTTAGTTTTGTAGTATTATACACAAACATATTTAAATATTTAGTCAGACATTTTAATCTTACTAAATAAGTAAATAAATTTACGTAGTACGAAATATTTACCTATAATATACTTTTTGTAACACATACATTATACATACATTCTTGAAACTTTTTTTCTACTTCTCTATGACGAGAAACTCTTTATAACGGAAAAATAGTTGGTCCCAAGCGATTCCGTTGTAAAGAGGTTTTACTAAATATTAAAAATTCCACTTCAAATTTTTATCAGATATCAATTTTTAACTCTTTTATATTAAGTAAGATAATGGAGAAAAAACTCTCAAGTCTCAATATTACTTATGATAAATGATGTTTATATTTAATTGCATAAAATATTTATTAATTTGTTATATCTTATCATTGCATTTAAAATCTATCTTTTTTCGTAATTTTCTTAACTTTCAGTATAGTAAATAACAAATGCGATTCTCAGCTCACTGAATGTTGATTTATCTAGTATTACTCAAATTAGTTTATTATTTCATACAAAATCGTACAATTTGGCAGTACAATTAAATTTATTCGAATTCAAACATAATAAAAATGATAATAACTAAACGAAATTAGTTTTCGTTGATGTCATTGAAATGAAACTCGATGCCAATCTATTTCAGTTTGATTTACATACTCTCTATAATTGGTGTATCCATAATAATTTTACTCTTAATATTAATAAGTGTCAGATAATGTCATTTTCCAGAGTTTGAGTCACTACAAACTTTCATTACCATATCAGCAATGCTATATAGAACCACTGGACCTGTAAAGGACCTAGGTATTCTTTTCGATTCTAAACTTAAATTTAATTGTCACACAAATAATATTATAAACAGATCAAACAAGATCATTAGATTTATAATTCGAAATTGTTCGAACTTTATTGATAGATATGTCCTAAAATCATTATTTTGTTCGTTGGTTCGCTCTATTTGTGAATATGGATCAATAATATGGTTTCCATACCAATTAGGCTTCAAGTTAAAATTGGAAAAAATTCATCAAAAATTCCTACATTTTCTTTCATTCAAATATTCCATACCTAGAAAACCTCATTCTTCATACTCCAAACTTTTGTCTTTTCTTAACCTTGAAACATTAAAATAGAAAATCGTCGTTTGAAATTGAATTTATTCTTTTTGTATATACTTTTTGTAGGATTAATCGATTGTCCTGAATTTTTAAGTCGATTTTCTTTCCATGTTCTAACTTGTAATGTTCAAATTAAAAATAAATTTTATTTTAATGTAAAAGTAACAAACTATGCAAGCAACATCCCCATCATCAGAATTATGAATACTATAAATAAATACGATATTGATATTCTCAACACACCAAACTTTATATTATTTAAAACATATTGTAATTCAATTCTTAGTAATAATAATGTATACGCTTTTAATTGTATTAACTTTATATTGTATCTTATAACTGTTTAGCTTATAACATTAATTAATGTATTGTCTATATTCTTCTATGTATATAAAAATCAACGTCTGTAAGTTGTGCGTTAATAACTCCAGAACAACTGCACCGATCATCCTGAAATTTTGCACAGTGCTTGCTCATGTGGCTCCGAAGGTTATAAGTTGTTTTTATTAAAGTAATTGATAGCCTACTCCCCCACCTTCACCCCCACTGCATAATCTATAATATAAAAATGAATCGCAAAATATGTTGGTTATCGAACTCATTCGAAACAACTTGACCGATTTTCTTGAAATTTTCTGTGTATATTTGGTAAGTATGAGAAAATGTTTAAGGCTAATTTAAAAAGGGGATTGACCACCCCCGGGAGGTGCTCAAACAGGAATTTTGAAATTTACGATAGAAATGTTTGTTTATAAATGGTTGCTATGGTTTGCTATGCTAAGATTTGAGAATAATATTTATTTATTAGTGGTTGCCATTGGTAATATATAAAATTAATACAATGAATGACCCGACGTTGCAAGGAAACCAAAAAAAAAAAAAAAAAACATAAATTATTATATTAATCCACCGTATTATGTCAAACTTGGTACAACTTTGATACTTTATTAGAGTTAAATAATACACTTACGTACAAGCAGCACTAGGTTCGCGATCTACCGCAGGTAGATTGCCTACCTGATAATATACTGCTGTGAATCAGAATTTTTATTCTGGGCAATAGAAAACTTAAGATAAATCTAGAACATCATCCACCGAATATTAAATAATGAATCCAACAAAGTTTGAGTCATATAGAGTAGGTATATTTAACGAGCAACGCAGTGCACGGGAACAATTAGTTAATCATATACCTGGGCCTGGCCAATTTAAAATTTAATAATAAATAAATAAATAAATAAATAAATGTTATCCATACTGTACAAATTTAAAAGTTGTCAGTGTACCAATCAGCATTCATTAAATTGTTTTGATGAACATGTGGGATTAATTAAAATTCATTTAAAATTTATAATTCATAATACCGGTTTAATAGCCGTTAAAAATGTTTAGATGTTAGCACACCACTGTAGTTACTGTCGGTAAATATTATGCATTTATTAGGTAACTACCTGAATTACCCGGCTTCGCCCGAGTGAAACATATTTTTGTCTCACCTCCCCGTCACCGCACTCGTCCTGTCCAAAAGATTTGTAATGTGGCAATTTTTTTGTTTCTATCTATTTTATAGTCGGGGCGAAAAATTCTCCTGAACAGAACCATTACCTGGTGATAGGGCAATGTGAATAAAAATAATTAAATAAAACATATATAAGCATTTAAAAGTAAGTAATCGCTTTATTGTTAATAATGTCAATCATAATTATTAACAAAAATCAGTTTTATTCTCATAGTTGTGCTTTGTGATATACGATGTTTTTTGTTTGATTACCTGGCGTATAGACAAACAAATCAGATGGTTTTCCAACACGGGAACAGGCAACATACAATTGACCATGTGAGAAACATGGGTTTTCCAGATTAATACCGAAAACACTTAATGATTGCCCCTGGAACTTGTTTATGGCCATAGCAAAAGCAAGCCGCACTGGAAACTGTAGTCGTTTAAACTCAAATGGCTGTTCAGTCGGAATCATTGGGATGCACGGTATAAGAACATCTTCTCCTATATACTTTCCTTTCAGTATAGTTGCTTCTATCACGTTGTTTAGTAATTTTTTTATCGCTAACAATTTGCCGTTGCAAAGACGCGGTTGGTTGATATTTCGCAACATTATAACTACTGATCCAACCTTAATTGTAGATTGTAAGGTGGCAATCCTAGTAAATCCAGCAAATTTAAAAATTCCGGTGGATAGTTGACTACATCATCTTGGTTAGTTGCTGAATCAACTGATTTATATATCCTCGATTCACCTGTAATTTGTTCTTGAGTTTTGAAATTGAATTAATTTTCATCTATGTTTTTTGCAGCCTATATAGCTTGTTTGCTCAATCAATCATGGTTTCTGTAATTTCGAGCAACATCTGGAAACACCTTCTGAATAAGTTCATCTTTGATCGAGTTAACTGACAAAAACTTCGAGGAAAGTTAAGTCAGCCAGTCAATATGTCTATAGGAGATTTGCCATTACCAATGTCAATGAGTTGTTTAGAGAATATGTTTCAAGATTGGTCATTTTGCAACTGGACACGCATATTCTTGCTTAAATGAAGTACTTTGACATGTTTCTACAAATTGGAGGACTTTAGACATTCATTGAGTTCATCAGCTGGCGTTGATCGTGGAATCACTGGCAATGTTTGACGAAAATCTACTGCTTATAAAATCATTGCACCACCAAATTGGTTATGATTGCTCCGTTGATCTTTTAAGGTTCTGTCTAAAGTCTCTAACGATTTTTTATGTGCCATCATGCATTCATCCCAAACAATCAATTGACATTGCTGCAAAACCTTTGCCATTGCAGAGTTCTTCGAAATGTTGCAGGTTGTAATTTAATTGCTTTGCATATTTAATGGCAATTTTAGTGCTGAATGGGCTGTTCGACCACCTTCAAGCAAAGTTGCTGCGATTCCAGATGAAGCGAATGCAAGTGCAATTTTATTTTGTGAGCGAATTGTTGCTAATATCTAATATAAATGAAATCAAAAAAGTTTTTCCTGTACCACCAGGTGCATTTAAGAAGTATATCCCTCCAGTTTCATCATTTGTTACTTTCATAAGAGTATCAAATACATACTTATGTTGTTCATTCAATAGTGGAAGATTTGTTTGAATTAATTCCTTCAAAATGTTGAGATCATACAGTTTTTCTCGGTGTACCTCTTGGTTAAAAACATCATGCATTGAACGATCGGGTGTGGTCAGGCCTAATTTAATTAATAGTTTGTTTGATATCATCAAGCACATGTCCTCAATTGAAATCAATGCTTCGTTGTAAATTTCTTCACTGATTTGTATATTTGGATTTCCCATTCTATTCCGTATTTGATAAAAAATATCATCACAAATATAATCTTTGTACTTGATCCATAAATTGATTGGGTTTGATGGGAAGCATGTACATATGATTTTAGAAAATAATGTTCGTATTTGGTGATTATGAGATGATATTACAGCATAATTGAGAGTTTGATCCCAATGATCGTCATTTTCTAGCAATTGCAAACGTTGACAGGCTTCTCTGTAGGATCCACACAATTCTCCATCAACAGTTCGTAAATGTTGGAATGATATTGGGCCACGTACATTGACTAAAGCAGTCGTAAATAAAAACATTCATCATTGCTTGGATGTACTGAATAAATTCGACCAATCGCATCGGTGGAATACACATATGGGTATTCTGGAACTGTGACGTGGCCGGTCCAGGGAGAGATATCGAGGAAGTAATGAAAAAAATTGCACGGTACGGGTTTTGAACCCACGACTCCACAATCCGGAATACCGGGAGCGTAACACTGAGCCACCGCGAATCTTTCATTATACTTGATATTCTCCCTTTTTAGGCCAGAGTGGCAGTGTGTACGGTTGAGAGAGAGTGATGAGGCGCTGGGGCCATGTCAACTGGTTTTCCTTGTTTCCGTCGTATAAATCTCCTTGGGAATTGATTCCAAGTAAAATATTATGTAATTTCAGAATATAGTAATGTTTGTGCAAAATCATCGTTTTGGCATGTCTCAAAGAAACTGGTTAATGTAGTAGAAGGTGGCTGAGCAGCTCTTTGTGTAGCGTTCTGTGCTGTAAAATACACTCTTTGTCCATTTTCTAAATGCACAGCTAAGTGAACAACAGAAGGGTGTCTCTCATGAATAGGCAAAGAAAATATTCGCCAAACTGCTTTATTACTACTAACATAGCGGCCCATTTGGTATTGAGTAACTTTATCATTGGAATTATCTGCACCAATTCCAATCACAGCCATATCACTCCCTTTGATTACATATTTGCAAATGTATTTAATAGATTTTACTGAATGGCAAGATTCAACGTTGATGGGTGCTTTAAAAGTCTTTGATAAAATGGGTGAATATGGAACAATCCAAAGATTATCTATTTCAAGATCATGTTGATTTAATTTGACAATTGTTGATCTTCCATTGTCTGCTGTCGACCGGCGACGATACAGTGGATAACCATCATTACCAGTAATTGTTTCTGATATTAATGTCCGTGGATATCGTTTTGAACATTTACCATCCATCATACACGGTAAATTTTGATTAAGTGTTCCACAGGGACCATGTATCATGTTATTGACAACTATCTCATGCAATCCAGGATCAACTTGTATATTAGGGATTTCAACTGATATCACTGCATCAACTTCATTTGGCCTTATCTTTTCAACCAACCAAGTCAAAATGTGTGCATGTGGCATCTTGAAGGTGAATATACTCTTCAGATCGGAGTTTGGTCTGATACATCCTGATGAATGTAAATCATTTCGAGACGAATCGATGAAAAAAATCGATGAATATTTGAATCATCAAATAATAATATTGAGTTTCAAAATAATAAAAGTGTCACTAAAACTGAATCACCAAATAATATGATGACTAAGTGACACATCTTAACTTAGGTGACAGAAAATATTGTTCGCTAAAATAATTATGATTAACTGCTATAATACATACCTTGAAAGTTGGCATAAAATTTTCGTGAACTACATTTGTTGATAATGTTCTTGTAGATGATGTTCTTAATCAGTGATTACATTGCCATGGAGATGATCTATATTATACTATCCATATTATAGTAAGGGCTGTTTTTTGGGTTTTCCCATCAAAATTATTCGAATTTTTCTCGCTGTAAAAACCATCCTTGGCCTTAAAAGAAGATTAAAAAAAAAAAAGAATGGCCAAATTGGTCCAGGCGTTGTTGAGTTATGCACTTGCCAACACATTTTGCGATTCATTTTTATATTATATAGTGTACTGTTATATTATTGTAGTAATATCAAGGACTTAACACCGACTTATATGTACTACATTTTGCTATATTTTAGGAGCCACAATTAATTTCCTAATTTAATTTATGAATCTAAGAATAAATTCCTCAAATCGATGATACAAAAATGTTTTATATACATACTTGAGTGATATCCGGGAAATCTGCCAAACCAAGTTCCTAGTATAACTAACTGAAGGTGGGATAATTACCTAGTTTACTTCTCCGGAAAAAGGTAAACATTTGTTCTCAGGTATCATTTATGAGTTTTAAACAACAACAATTTGTTTAAGCTCATTTGGTTGAATATATTCTAGTAGAGGCTTATTAAAAAAAAAAATATGGTATCAGTATTACAAATAATAATTATCACCGTCTAAAATAAATATAAAATAATTATGAACAAAGATGGGCTCATCAAACCGTATGCTCTATATCAGGGATGGCCAAATTGCGGCTCACGAGCCGTATGCGGCTCTTATCATAGTCGTATGTGGCTCGCGGTCTTATTTACAAAACCAAAATATTTTAATTTTTTTGTATACTTTTATAAAAAAAAAAATGTTTTATTTTACAGATATAAGGCTATAGTGTACAGATGAATTAACAAAACCAAATTAATTAATATGAATAATAAATACATTTTATTTTTATAATCTGTGATAAAAAAAATTTGGCTCGTACGAAATACTTGAAAAATTAATAAAAGATTTCACAGAAGTAGTTCTTATTGTCATTCAATAATTATTAAAAACCATAGGCACAATTTTTTTTTATAAGCGTTTGAACAGCGAATATTGACATAAAATTACATGTAAAATATAATATAATGTATAATATTCTAGACTGACAAACTATGTCGCTTTATGCAACTTTCAACCCATCCTAATTGAAAAATATAATAATATATACTTTTTTCAATATTTATAAATGACAATGTATTATACCCTAGACAAACATATTAACTCCGTTCAGAATCGTTATTCGTGTACAATGATATCTATCATTGCATTTAAATTTAACAAATCCATTGTAATAATGACCTATCCTATAAACGAGGTGCACTCCACCCCCAACTGTACAGCAGAGCGAGGCCCATCCGGTTCTTTTTTGATTCAGTTTTTATCTTAATTTATTATTGAATGTGGAATATCACCCGTATTCGGTCAAAAACCACGTTCAAATAATAACCAGCCAGTTTGTATTACATCGCGGTCAAAACATTTGCGTGTCAGTATAAAGTTAATTTTTCAAATTTTCAGTTTTTTTTCTAATGAAATAAATAATAATTATATCTTATTTAAAATTTAAAAATTGTGAAAAAAAAAATATATATTAGGCATTTTTATGGTAATTTTTGTGGTAAAATATATTTTTGGTTATTATTTAGAGCATATTTGTATAGTTTTAAGTGAATTTAAATCCGGGCCCAAGTTATCACAGAATTGATAAGAGTGATAACATTCGGACAGATCGGTTGATATTGTAAGTTTTACATTATTATATGGTTTATAAGTTTATATAAGTTCATCATAATAATCAATAATGATGAAGTTGTAAACGTTTATTCTAATGTACACACTGCATGAAAAAATATCTGAAATCTTGCATAAAACAAGTTGACGATATATCAATACAGAATGATTTAAGATAATAATTAATGCCGGGACCCAGCTTTAGTGCTTTACATTATTATTTTCGTAGTATATTTCGTTTTGATAAATATGTATGTATCACAGTTTATGAGACATCTTTATCTTTATAAGACATTAGTATAGCTCGTCTGTGAGGGGGGTTACTATACCTATAAGACCCCTCCTGGCTACACCCTTGCAATTGCGTACACAAATTTCTAATAACTGCAATAAATTACCTAAACATAGGGCTCGTTGGCCTACATAAGTTATAGCAAAAGTTTTCTAGATTTCAATACAACTTTTAAAAATAGTGCATACTTGTTTTCAAACGTTTTCCTTTCACTTTTACAGGCTTAGGACTGTGTGTATAAAATATAGGTACATGCATAAGGACAATTTGACTTAAATTTATGGGGGTGCTAGATTTAAGTTGACCAAAATCACCCGTGGGGGCTTCGCCCGACAAAGATATCGCGTTTTTTTTAAATGCTATAACTCAAAAACGAAAAACCGCAACAACTTGAAATTATCACCAAATCTTTATATTGACGTTTTCTATACATGGTTAAGTTTTTAATGTATTTTGATATATTTTGACTTATTATTAGACAATTTAAATTTTCGATTTTTCTACATTTTTCGTTTTAAATAAAATATACTTATTACAATATTTGTAAATAACATTGTATTATATTCTAGACAAACATATCATCTCTGTTCAGAATCGTTTTTCGTATACAATAATACCTATCATTGAATTCAAATTTAACAAATCCATTATAATGACCTATCCTATGAAGAGTCGCACTTCACCCCCAAGTGTACAGCAGAGCGAGGCCCACCCGGTTCATTTTTTCTGTTCATTTGTTATTTTTTTACTAATTTTGCCAATATATGCAGGGCCGGCGCGAGGGGAGGGCGAATTGTGCCCTTAACCGTACTAGAATAACACCAAAAAAAAAAATAATAATAATTTACTCTTGACCAACAATATTATAAGTTTATAATATACAGTTAATAATGCGTATTACTATTATTTTTACCAACGTCTCTATCAAACGAGTTATTTTTAAATTCAATGAATTGGGATTCAACCGAAAATTACAAGTAATCTCTTCCTTTAATTTAAAATTGTATTAGATGTTAAATCAATCGCATAATGATTTTCATACCAGTACTTACATATAACTCAGTGATACTATTAAAATATTAATATGTTATTACATATATTATATTGTATTATTATATGATATTATAATTTACTATATTTAACTCATGTTCTTATATTATTTAATATTTCTGTATGTATTAAATTAGGATTTTATTAATATTTATTTAACCAATTATTGAATCTATTACGATAATTAAAATATTTGGGAAGATAGTGTAATGAAAGGTACCTATTTTAGGTCCATATCGTATAATCTACACATATAGAGTGTGACGCACTACTAATAAACATCGAAATACTCTGGATTTGAAAACTAATAACTTGTAATAACCAATAAGTAGTCCGGTAAGTGTTACAAATTTATGAAATCGGAAGACCTAATTTATTTAAACCATTTTTAAAGGGCTCTAGAGTTAATGTAAATACATACTAATAGTCAATTTATGTATTTTGTTTAAATATCTAGAAAAATAACTCTTTCACATAAAAAAAAATATTTCGCACTACGCCCTGAAAATCCTTGAGCAATGAACATATGGTTATTGTACATTCGTATATTTCGTTATTAGTTCGAAATTTAAAGGTTTTTAACCAATCATCAATTTGGTTGGGTAAGTTCCTGGATAAAACATAAAAGTAGCAATTGCATAATACTAAAGAACAAACAAGAAATGACACTCTACTGTGTGATAACACAGTGGAGGCCCAGCCTTGAAGTTATGATCGAATACTGGAGGCTCCACCTTGAAATTGGCACTGGTTTTTATTTTACAATAAACCATATATATAGTCGTATTTTATATTATAACCATTTGTGTACATTTTTTTAATTATGCGTCGTCTTTGAATATTTTTATTATTTTTAAAAATAATTTGCTTCAATTATTAATTAATTAAAAATGGTCACGTTTTGCTGTACGTATACGTTGTGCTGCTTCAAGTGTTTAAATGTACAGCATAAAACAATAGGCATCACTTACCACAGATTTCCAAAAGATGTTGAGTTGTAAGTAAATAATAGGTACTACCTAGTTTTTTCTACTTTTGATTGTAAAAATTAAGATATGATTTTGCAATCAAAATTTATCATAACGATATAAAATGCCTAAAATATTTAGTTAGATGTAACAAATGGGCATCATTGTGCCATCGTTTTTACTTGGTTGATAATGAATATGGCAAATGTAACAATTCACAAAGGTTGTGTTCAATACATTTTGAACCAGATTGTTATTTGTCATCTGGTAATATCCATAAGGATGCTATACCAAGTCAATTTTGTTGGACTGAACAAGGTTCTAAATCTGACCATCAAAAAGATACCTCAAGTTACTATTTTATTAGTATTTTTTTTTAAATTATTAATGAATTATGATAATAATTTAGTTCTAATTTACATTTGATAGTTACAAACATTTGTGAAATATCTAAACAAAATATTGTTGAGGAAAACGTTTTGAACTTGCCAGATACAGAATGTAGTGTTTGTATAGCGGTCTGTTCCTCACCAATATTTGGACACATAGATTCTAGTATAGATATGTCCAACATATCTAGTACCAGCAAAGTGACATGTACTTCACCAATCACTGGTAAGAAAAATAATTTACTTTTAAATACATAAAAACTTTTTATTGATATTTAATAATTTTTAATTAGATGATCAACTGTCACAATCAATGTCTTCTAGTTGTTCAACAAAAACACCTAAGACATTATCGCGGTATACACCAAGAAAAATTAAATTGAAAGAACAGCTTACAATACAAAAAGAAAAATATCAAAATCTCCATTTAGAATTTAAAAAATTACAAAAGGCTTATATTAATACTTCTAGTTTGTCTAATTTTAATTTAATGTGTAATAAGTTTTTAAGTCCTGAAATGTCAACTTTTGTTAAATTACAGTCAAAATTAATAAATTTTAAAAATAAAGGTCGTAGGTATACTGATGAATTCAAGCAATTTACTTTGACAATATGGTTCTTTGGACAAAAAGTTTATACATTTTTAAAATCCACTTGGTGCCTTCCTAATATTCGAACATTGCAAAGAGTCAGTGAGCGCTGGAAAATCAATGCAGGTTTCAACAATTATGTATTTGGGGTTTGGAAATTAAAATTAAAGCATATGCCTAATGAATTAAAGCAATGTGTTATGTGCATCGATGAAATGTCTCTTAAATCTTTTGTATACTATCATATAAAAAAAGATGTAATTCACAGCCTTCATGATACTGGATTAATCAAAACTAATGAATTATCTGTCATAGTGATTATGATCAGAGGTTTGAATGACTCATAAAAGCAACTATTAGAATTTTATTTTGTTAGCTCTAGCTGTGTTGATGAAAAAATTAATTTTTAACTGTATTAATAGATTACATATATAATATATATTATAGGTAGTTTATTAGAAAATCGCTAATCAGGCAGTAAAGGCAGTAGCAGAGTTACTAAGAGTTACAGAAGGAGAAAATTCAATAGATGATAAGGGAGACACATAGACGTGCTCACTGGTGGTGCCGGGTGTACTTGGGCACCCACCGAAGTGTTGTGGATGAGGTCTTACAACTTACATTTAAGAGTAAGATGACTATTTTAACTGATGTTTTTTAAATTAAATGTAATTTATTCTAAAATAATTGATAAAAAATAAATCATATTTCGTAATTGAAAAAATGAAAACGTTCTGAATTTCGTCAAAAACTTTTTATGATAATGTAACAGTAACAATTGACTACAAAAATATAAATCATAAATAATTGAAGTTATCTTAAAAAGTTTACGAGATTCAAGGAAAACATATTCATTGGGACTAATGTATCACAATATTAAATAAAAAAATATATTAAATATACTAATACGTTTTATTAAGATAGGGCCAAAAAGTATTATAGGCACCCCCTGAAATCAGGTCTACACACGCCTATGGGTAAACTCGTTTTTAAAAAAAGAACCGGATGGGCCTCGCTCTGCTGTACAGTTAGGGGTGGAGTGCACCTCGCTTATAGGATAGGTCATTATTATAATGGATTTGTTAAATTTGAATGCAATGATAGATATCATTGTATACGAATAACGATTCTGAACGGAGTTCATATGTTAGTCTAGAATATAATACAATGTTATTTATAAATATTATATAAGTATATTTTATTTTTAAACGAAAAATTTAGAAAAACCGAAAATTTAAATTGTCTATAAATAAGTCAAAATATGTCAAAATACTTTGAAATTTTAACCATGTATAGAAAACGTCAATATAAAGATTTAATGATAATTTCAAGTTGTTGCGGTTTTTCGTTTTTGAGTTAGGGCATTTTAAAAAAACCGATATCATTTGTCAGTCTAGAACATTCTACATTATATTATATTTTACATGTAATTTTATGTCAATATTCGATGTTCAAACGCTTATAAAAAAAAATTGTGCCTATGGATTTTAATAATTTTTGAATGACATTAAGAACTACTTCTGTGGAATCTTCGATTAAATTTTCAAGTATTTTATAGAAGCCAAATTTTTTTTATCACCGATTATAAAAATAAAATGTAAAAAAATCGAATATTTTAAATGACTATAAGTGGCTTAAAAATCAATATAATATTTTGAAAAAAATATTGCATAAAAGAAATACCAATCTTAACAGCTGGTAGAAATGTCAAAAATCTGCGACTTATACTTTTTGAATTATAACAAATATTTAAAATCGTCTGAGAATAAATCGCTATTTTATGCAATTTCGTAAATATTTAAATTTCAAACAGTCATACAATTTTTTCCTCTTAGTCCGGTAGAAATTTTTTTAAAGATTTTTGAAGAGTAGCTCATAGATAACCTAGTGTTAAAATTTTGAACCTTAAGTATGAACAAAAAAAATTTTATGAATTTTTATCTACAAAATAACTTGCCAATTATCGTGATTTTTACATATTTCGTATAAATTGTAACTTTGAGCACTTATAAAAAAAAATTGTGACTTACGATTTTAGATTTTTTTTTATCAGTTAAGGAACAACTTATAAGAAACCTTGTATTAAATTTTCAAGATTTTCTAGGCAGCCAAAAAAATTTTATCGTTATTTAAAAAAAAAATACTTAAAAATATTGAAAATTTCAATTGTCTATAAATAGCTTCATAAAAGTCAAAATACTTTGAAAATTTAATGGTGTATAGAGAACGCTAATCTAAACATTTGGTGAAAATTTCAAGTATTTACATCGATTAGTTTTTGAGTTATAGCAAAATAAAAAATTTGATTTGGTCGAAAACTGGTTTTGCGTAAAAACTCCCGTTTTTCCAAATTTTTTTATGGTTTTTCCCATCGCATTTAAAAAATATTGGAAATTTTTAACTTTTGACCCCCCCAAAGTACCAAATAGATTCACTTTCCTTTCAGAAAAGTTGCTACATAAGGCAATCGAAGCATTTTAACTGCCCCAAAACGTGTCGACAGACAAAAAAAAAAAAAAAAAAAAAAAACACACATCATTGTAAAATCAATACATTCTTCACTCCGTTCAGAATCTAATAAAAAAACAAACGTTATAACATTAGTGATACACTCAACAATTTAGATACTTTGTACGTGCAACATGTTCAACTGTATGTGAAACTGCACCATTGTTGTCGAGCTTTTTTTAGCGATTTATATCGTCAAATATTAGTTAGGTGCAACTGCGGGACAGCAAAAGTTACTGTAGCCCGACTAAACGGTTAGATTAAAAAAATATATAGTAAAATTACTCCGACCACCCCAGCAAACTACATACGAGTACGGATTTTCGTTTTTAGTAATAAAATACCAACAATAGAGCGAAATCAAGTTGGGGAACATAATGTTCATTATTAATTTTCATAATTAACTTCGATCAGTTCCATACGCAGAAATCATCCTTGGAAGGGGTTAAAAATTATATGTTAGGTAAAAATGTATAATAATAAAAAAAATATTTATTATTAAATTAGATAATTAAATAGGAAAATACGTGAAATCGAGAAAATGGCAACAACAAAAGTAGACAACTAAATATGAATTTTCGAGTAGGTTTAATTTTTATAGAATGATGATTAGGTATATTTTTAGTAAAAATGTATGTAAAATATCCTTAATGTGGGGGTTAGAACCTCCCCTCTTGCTTACGGGTCTGACTTCTATACCTACTTCTATAATTTGTCTACTATAAAATTTTACTTCATTTCCGTTCCGACTACTTTGGATATTTTCAATTATTTCATATTTTATTAGATTATACTAATTTCTAGTACACTTCACATTATTTCATGAACGTTATCTAGTTTCTTCCACTTCACACTCGTAACGCAATTGTCGACGTCATCAATACAGTCACCACTATCGGTGGAACTCACTCTAGAATCATTAACTAAATTCTACAATTTTAAACTTAGTGCAAAATGTTGATGTGTATAGTTGTATACGTATAGTTGCGGGGAAGGAGGACACTGCATCGTAAATTATTCATGTCACTTATCTATTTATATTATAAAGATGAAGAGTTTGTTTTTTTGTTTGTTTGAACGCGCTAATCTCAGGAACTACTGGTTTGAATTGAAAAATTATTTGTGTGTTGGATAATCCATTTTTCGAAGAAAGTTTTAGGCTATAAAAAAATACGCTGTGACTAATAGGAACGAAAAATCAGTAAAAAATATTGCAAAAACTGGGAAAATTATTCATAGTTGAAGGCTTCCATTGCATGCGCTGCGGAAACGATTCAACTTACCCAAAAAATATATATGAAAGAATAATTCCACTTTAAATGATCTAAAAAAATGTCCGCGACAGTATATGTATATTTTTTAAGATTGACTCACTATAACCTTTTTAATTGTAATCAAATTTTGTCGAAATTATTGTATTATTGCCAATTATTTGCCAAAGAGTTTTATCAACATAATATTAATTCTTATCCAAATAAATGCGTTGTTGATTAACACGTTGAGTACCACAATATTTATGAAGTGCATATAGCGTGTTTCTGCGTCAAACTTGAGCTGCGAAGATAATAATAACGATGTGTAAAATTCGTTTACAGCGTAGAACGGTAAAGAAGAGGTTTACATCACGCCCACATTGTATTGTGCCTGGCTAACAAAGAACAATCAGATTCTACAGATGCGATCATATTGGCTGAAATGCATGACAAATAAGATCCAATTCTTCATAATATTATCATAAAAAATATAATACATGGTCTTTGCGGATTTCACAGTCCTGCGTCACCATGTATGAAAGAAAACATGTGTTCTAAAAAGTACCCTAAGCATTTTATTTCTGAAACACAAACTGGGGATGACGGTTACCCAATCTACAGGCGCGGTCTCCTGATAATGGTGGATACACAGTAATAATTCGGGTCAAAAGTACAAAAATGAGTGTGGATAATAGGTGAGTTGTTCTCTATAATCGAGTACTATCACTAAGTTTCAATTCACACATTAACGTTTTATCAAAGCTTTTAAGCACATTTTGGTCAAAGCTTTTAAACACATTTGTAAACACATCCAGAAAGATTCTAATCAAGTCACATTTTCGTTGCAAAATAATAACATTGAAGTAGAAAAATATCTAAATGGTCGCTATATAAGTTCCTCGGAAGCGCTCTGGAGAATTTTACAATATCCTATTCAGGAACGTTATTTCCAAATAGTTCATTTAGGATTTCATTTGGAAAATAGACAAAGAGTTTATTTTTATAATAACAAAAATCTCTAAAATCGCGTCAACAGTCCTTCACCGACGACACTTACAGCGTTATTTGATCTTTTCAAAAGAGACGATTTTGTAAAAACCCTTTTATCATGAAGTATCCCAGTATTACAAATGGGAAAGATATTAATTTTCTAGAAGAAGACTTGGGCAAGATATTGAAGAATATCCCGGTGAAAAAAAAAGCACAACTTTAGGCCATGTCTATAACATTCATTCAACACAAACTGAATATTATTATTTAAGAATGTTACTGCAATATGTTCGCGGTCCAATTTCATTTTAAAATCTAATGACCGTTAATGGTGTTATTTCCGAAACTTATCGAGGCGCTTGCAAGGAATTAGGTTTACTGGAAGGAGTTGACCATTGGCAAAATACCATATCAGATGTTGTTATGTCAGAGCCAACCACAAAATTAAGATAATTATTTACTATCATCATCATATTTTGCCAGCCATCTGACTCCATAGAGTTATGGAATACATTTTATTATGATTTATGTGAAGATATATTAAACAGAATGTGTAATGACAATCAGGATATGACATTAACATATAGTGATGATATATAGAATAATGGATTTATCATAATTGAAGATAAAATTCATGAGATTTGCGACATTAACTGATATTGGGCTTCCTGCATCAAAAAGGAATAATTAACATTATAATTTGGATCTGTTAGAAGTAGCGTTGCAAAAGCCGATGATGTAAATGAATTAAATGAGTATAATTCTGAAAATGAACCAAAATAAGTTAATGACCATGGGATGGCGTACAATCGTGTTATGCAGTGTAACGAAGGACATTTTTTTTTTTTTTATATTCTCCAGGTGGAACCGGCAAGACTTTCATTACTAATTTGATATTAGCAAAAGTAAGGTCTCAGGGAAAACTAGCTTTAGCAGTAGCGTCTTCAGGAATCACTGCATCTTTATTAGCAGGTGGACGCACAGCTCATTTCACTTATAAACTGCCTCTAACGGTTTCTTTACAGAAAGATAGCGTGTGCTCTCTCGTGAAAATGGTCATTTGGAAAAATTTTTGCAAGATGTCACTTTAATAATCTGGGACGAATGTATCATGATCCATAGAGCTCATGTAGAGGCTCTAGATAGAATTATTAGAGATATTAGAAGCTGTGATAAATTCATGGGTGGGATGACTATTATGTTTGCTGGGGATTTTCGACAAAGTTTACAGGTAATAGTAAGGCAAACTAGAGCAGTCATTGTAAAGTCTAGCCTTAAAAGTTCTCCATTATGGAAGTTTGTTCATACCTTTAAATTATCTACGAATATGATGGCACATTTAGATGGAGGTAGTATATATTTCCCTTCAAAGTTACTTTTAATAGGAGACGGGAAAGTAACTAATTTTGAAAAGAAAATTGAAATTTATCGTGTTATAGGATAAAGAGTGACTAGCATTGACAATTTAATATCGAAAGTTTACCCTAATATCGTAGAAATAGAAAATAAAGTTTATTAATGGATATGTCCAAAGACAATATTGGCGGCGAGAAACAGTAGCGTTGACGAAATTAACGACCCAATTTTAACTAAACTTCCAGGAGGTATAGTTACCTACACATCTTTTGATAATGTAACGGATCAAGAAGATGCAGTCCTTTACCCACAGCAGTTTTTTAATATTTTAGACCCGAGTGACCTTCCCCCACGTTCCCTCAAGTTAAAAATAAGTGCCTCGATAATTTTACTTAGAAATCTTAAACCGCTAAATTTATATAATGAGACTCGAATTCAAGTCAAATTTCTTCGCAATAACATGATAGTTGCAATAGTTTTGACTGGTCTAGCATTTAGTCAAATAGTGCTTATACCTCGCATAATAATGATTCCAAATGATTTACCTTTTAATTTTAAAAGAATTCAATTTCCCGTTATCTTCTGCCGTACAATTAATAAATTACAAAGACAAACATTTAAACACGTAGGAATCGATTTACGTCAAGATTGCTTTTCACACGGCCAATTAGGTATGTGTTCCATTGTCAAGATCGGCTTGGGGAGAAAATCAGTATGTTCTTCTACCATAAGAAAATAAAACTAAAAATATCATTTACGCAGAAGAACTTTAAAATTTAAAAAAAACTTTAAAAACTTCTTAATTGCGATCATAATAACAAAAATTAATAAATTATAAATAAATAAATTATTATAAATACATATATTATACTTGCATGTTAAATGTTTATATACATATATAAACATATATTTTAAGTATTTATAACATGCCTACTTATATAATAAATAACATGTCCAAAAGGGGCCCTAAACCCCTTAGCCCCCACCTTGGATTTGCGCTTGTAATTTACGAACTATTTTATTAATTAACCTATGTAATGACTAAAATAAATTAAATTATAATATATTGATTCAAAAACTCATAAAAAAAATTGTTTAATAAATAAGAATTTATCGTTTAACATTGACAATAATTTCAACACGCATATGAATTACGAATTTACGTGGTCAACGTCGAGTATTTCATTATATAAAATAAAATATAATATTATAGTTGGCACTTTTAATGGGCAACGAAGTGCATGGGATCAGCTAGTATTCATATAGTAAAAATTAAAATTCATCTATGAGAACATTGATAATCTTGATAATTTAAAACGATTTTATTGAAAATAGCTTAATAGAAAATGTAAATAATATACATGTATAATAAATGTAAATAAGATTTTATTTTGTTCTCTTATACGCGATTAATGACGTCGAATTTGAACAACATATCCGATTCTAAACATTAAAAATGATTGATTTCTGAGGTTTAAAGTACTTAAAATAAATACCAATAAATTATATTTTAGGTAAATTGTAAGATTAAGTTCAGAAACTACTTCCACCACAAAAAAAAAAAAAAATAAAAATACCTTCCAGATATGCTCAGTTTATAAAAAAAGAAACCAAAGATATGCATCGATCATCGAGAATAGCCGAATTTCTTGATATTTCATATACCTACGATTCTGTCGTACCTCATTTTGAGTTAAGCGATGGAGAGACATAATAATGTTTAAGTTCGGGGACGCAGACAAACACTCTTAATCTTCTTCTTCTTCTTCTACTTCGCCTTCCTCCCAACTATTTGGGGTCGGCCACCCTTGTCCTACACCTCCACTTTACTCGGTCAATCACATCTCCTCTGCACACACCGACAGCCCTCATGTCATTCTCCAAAGTCTCCAACCATCTCTTTTTTGGTCTTCCATTTCCTCTTTTCCCTTCAACGTCCATCTTCATAACCACTCTTACTGCATTCGTTTCCTCTCGCCTCATCACATGCCCAAACCATCTCAGCCTATTTTCTCTCATTTTGTCCACAATTGGCGCTACACCAACACTACCTCTCACGTATTCATTCCTTATTCTATCTTCTCTTGTCACTCCACTCAACCATCTAAGCATTCTCATTTCCGCGACACTCATACTTTGTTCTATTCTCCTGTTAACCGCCCAACACTCTGAACCATACAGCATAGTTGGTCTCACTACACTTTTATAAAATTTACCTTTCAGCCTAATTGGAATTCTCTTATCGCATAACACGCCCGATGCTTCTCTCCATTTCATCCACCCGCACTTAATCCTATGTTTTACATCAATGTCAAAGCCCCCGTCCTTTTGAACAAAAGATCCTAAGTATTTAAAGCTCTCGACTTCACCTATCACATCACCATCTATTGTCTTAATAAATTACTAAAAGTGCGCTGCTAAAATTTGAAGGGAAAATATTTGGAGTGATATTTAGACTGGTAATAATAAATATTGAACAGAGAAAAGTTTTTGTTGAACGTGATTTTAGTTGAATTAATATAAGAATTAAATAAGCGTCAACTATTGACCTTAAGGTACGTTTACACTCGTGCGCTTTCTGCTTCAATTTTCAATTCAACTTGCGTTTCAACATTCAATTCCACTTTCACAAAACGCATGCCTTTATTGAAAGCTTCAGACGTATGCTTTTTTCTGTTCACACCAGTGACGTCAAAGTAGTCACCTTCCAGCATTTTAATAAAAATCATGTCGGATTCAAATCTACTTCTCGGTGTCATAGCGGCTTACTTAATTATTGCGAGTGCAAATAAAAAACTAAGGAGAAAGTGCTCATTGTGGGTTAAAAATTATTTAAAAAATAGAAATTTCCGAATTATAGATGATTTGCAATTAGACGAAGGTATTTTATTTAAAAAGTTTACACGAATGTCTAGAGCCAATTTTTACTCGATATTAAAAATAATTGAACCGCAAATAGTAAAACAAAACACTCGTTTTAGAGAGGCTGTTCCAGCTAAAATTAAGTTATTAATAACGCTAAGATATTTAGATACAGGAGATTCGTTTCCGTCTTTAATATACCTTTTTAAAGTCTCCAAATCATTTATATCGACTATGTTGCCCACGGTATTGAAAGCTATAATAAATGCTCTACAAAATTATATAAAGGTAAGTAAATATATTCATACAATTAAATTATGTTTAAGGTCAATGAATCGTGTTGTTTGATTTTGGTCTTCGGTTTTAGTCATTTTTAACAAATACACACAAAATATAAAATAATATCAGTACATACTAATACATTAATATAATATACTATATTTTAGTACAATACAAAACGCACGGCGTATTGAACAGATTCCCACTGAGCGCGGGAGACCTTGCGTCAAAGCGTGCGTCACTAAAATGTCGCCGTTTAACTCGAAAAGGCATGCGCTATTGCAAGCTTTTTCGTTCAACTTACGGTGCGTTATGATGCATGCGTCTAACGCAAGAAAAAGCGCATGAGTGTAAACATACCTTTACGTTATTAATCAAACCTAATTTGATTCAGTTTGCCGAACATATTTAACTTCTATAACGGTTTGTAAAAATGTAAATTTTTAGTAGGTATACCGCGTTAAATTAACACATACATTGACATTATTCTTATCGATTGTAAAAATTATTTTATCTCTGAATAGACGATAGCGGCGTCTTGTTTGAATCTGTGCCACCGTCGTCGTATGTTTCAACACAAACTAAATAAATGCAAACGGTTATGTATATTACAGAATTTAAATGGAATCAACAACATCGGATCTGGAGTTTGCTACAGAAATTTGCAGCACAGAATGTATACAAATAAACATAAATAATATGTTGAATATAAGTGTATCATTACGGATATTGTAACATTTTACAATAGACTTTGACTCGAGTTCTATGCAATAGCTATTAGACGGATAAGGCACACTCGGATGGGTAATTATCCGTCATTCAACTTCTAGTTTCCACCGAGAGAGCTTTCAATATGCACGTTATTGTATAATAAATGTACGAAATTCTGCTGATGATACCAAATTATTATTAATAATTATTAATCTGGTTTTTATTGATATTGTTTGTTTAGTTAGCTGTAGGTGTTCTCGTTTAATTTCGTTTCCGAATAAAACGTTATGGTTATTGTATTTACGTTGGCTTTTTAGTCTTTAGAAATATAATTCAGTCCTATTTGCGGGTTATAAAAACATTTTAAAGATTTTGCTTATCGTTTCATATAACATAGATACTCAAAAAAATTCAGTTTTTTCAATAGTTTCTCTAAGTGAAAAGGAAAATTAAAAAAAAAAAAAAAATATTACGAATAATTTAATTTCTCATAGGTACTCAGTTCAGTTTTTTCTGTATATATTTGATAAAATTAAATATTATTATGTTTAAAGACCTAAAAATTTAATGCAATTCATTCTAACTTCATTTAATTATAAATACATCTTAAACATCAAAAAATACTATCCGATTTATTTCGCATGAATGTTTAAAAGTTGAATTATAATAAAACTGGACGTTGTCATGAATAATAACAATTTTTAAAGTGTTATTTTTTTTTTCATAAAACTCCAAGATCACATAAATAATTTTCGTAAGATTTTTAATTCCATGTTGATGTAATAATCTATTTCATCATAAGTGAATGATTATTATAAATAAAAAAAATATGCTAGTATTCACATTCCATTAACAACGAAACTATAAAGATTTTATACCTAATTGCAAATATTATGTAAAATTGTTGTTCGTACTACTTTGTAGAATAATTGAAATAAATAATACATTTTTTAAATCTGTTTTACGCATCTATGTAAACGTCATTGCGGTTGATATCAATTTTTTGAGAATAATTTTGTAAAAGGCCGACATATATTTAACAAGTATTTTGAATTCATGTAATTATTCATATTTCAGTGAACTATTTTGTAGTGGATGTTTATTTAATGTCGCAGAGAGGAGTACACGAGACGTACCTGTACCTAATCATTAGGTATTATTAGGTAATCAATTAATAGGTCCTATTGTGACAAATTCGTTGGAGACGTAGTATGCGATGGATGATAGAAATTGTTCCCAGAGCCTCTCCCTGAAAGGAACAATAATTGAATAATTATTATTCAGATATCCATCGGATAACATATTATTATGGGTTTTAACGTGAAATGAAATATACGGGTCTAGGACATTTTGACGATAAACCATTTCGGTGATATGCTATTTTAATTTAGAATTTTATCTCAAAATCGTCTACATCCATGTGTAAATGAACTAAAGATCTATATTTACGTCGGCATTGCCAAAATCGTCTAGTAACGTTGAGCACTAACTTTATCTAAAATATACATGAGAACATCGTATGAAAAAAATGTGTCTATCTTTATTTGTTTTAAGACTCATTTTATACAACATTTTGAAATAAATAGTTTAAAGTTATAAGTTTAAACATATGGTAATCTTATTGTAATAATCGATACATTAGATGGTTCAAGATTTAATAATATTAAAGAGTGGTCATTCGTACAATTATATTATAATTGTATGAATGACCACTCACCGAAATTGCGGGAACGACGTCGCCGCATTGACATCGCCGAACGGCCCCATTCCCAAAGTATACACCTGGACGTAAGCACTATAAAGTACATTACTTTATTTTAAGAAGTTTATACGACTACATCTAAACGAATACTGACTGTACGAATAGTCTCACAGTTTTGCCATAGCGTGTGCCAAGTGTGATGACTAAAATATAATGTCAGATTATCATCAATACCTAACACATTATTCATATAAATAAAATACAAATATCACAGAAACAATGTTTTCACTTGAATCGTGTTCGACAAGTTTACGCTGGTGATAGTAAATGTACTTACGACACACATAATGCTTGTGTGTGCTTGTATGCATATTACAAATGCATTATGGTTGATTTAGACTGAATTTGGGTAGAGTACTGTAAAAAGTGTTCGAAGTAAATGTTCATAATACGTAAATACCAGTAAAAGAGACGTCATCGCTGTACAATGAACTCCTATATTTTGGTCGTATTTTCATTTTCATTATTTATTTACCACGAACAATCGATTTCTGAGAAACAGCTTAACAATTCAACACCACACTATACGTATGAAGAGTACAAGCATGTAGTTTTAAGTTGAAGTCTAAAGAGTTGTCATGGCACCAAATATGATCAAGTACTCGAGAAATGCGTCCAAAAATATACCAACACAATATTGTCTATTCTAGAGAGTAAAGAGAGAGAGAACGATTGTAATACTGTCAACGTTTCTACATCGATTTGATGCAATTAATTCTGTTGTGTTCAGAATTCAATATTGCGCGAAGGGAAATGCATTATTTTCATGTTATTGCCATGTGATTCGTAATAGTTTTTGAGTGGTTTGTAAAGAGACAACATATTTGTACTTCACACATAGTACACACATACGCACAGACGCGCATCTATATATATACAAGTAAACAAGTATAGTATATTTTCTACACAGTGAACTTGTGGCCGTTCGTAACGGTGTCGATACATTCAACTGATTTCGAATCGTATGGTTACGTACTATGAATAAGTACTATTCAATATTTAAAATCATTCCAAAAAAAAAATTAGGAAAAGATGAATACTCGTAAATAAATATTCAAATAAATGGTTTATATGTAGAAATAAATAAATAAATAATAGGAAACTAAAGCTATAATATCACTTAATTCTTATCACCCTTATTTTAAAAAATATAATTTTTTAATTCAATATTCTATATGTTTAAACATATTTCATTAAATAAACATGACAATCGAGATGAGCTAAATATTATTTAGAATATAGGCTATTTAAATAATTTCAATTTAACTACTATTAAAAAAAATCATATACGTATTAAAGAAAAACTATAACACAACTGACTAAATAATAAGAACCTTTTCCATTAATTCACTACCACCAATTATTTTTTTGGTTTTTCGGTTTTTTTTTTTTATTAGATTTTTATATATTAATATATTATTTTGATTCTGGGGGCATGAAGTGTACAATATATTAACGCTTACGCCACATGTACTCGATTAAGTAACTGTTCAGCATTGGTAGATAGGAACCACACTGTTTTTTATTTCGAGATTTTATTTTGCCCCAAGAACTCTCAATAGTATTAGTGTAATCCAAATTATTAAGATCTACAAAACTAATGGAATGATTCACGGTCATGTGTTAAAAAGTTATATCAAGGCTTTAGTAGGAGTGTCAGAAAATTAGTGGTAGTGAATTAACAGAAAAGATCCAATAATATTGTTAACTATTCTAGTTTGAAATATCAAAATAATGTAACCAAGTCTCGGAACTTTAGGCACTTGCATATTTGTTCAGAAAGTGAATATTGAAATACTGGTTCGAATAAATTCCATTCATAGAACGCAGATTTAAAATACAAACATTTTTGTTGCATTATATTGCATATTACGTTATTTTTTGTAGGAATTTGCATATTTTAGAATTTTTATATGCCTATAAAAAAAAAAAAAAAATAAGAATTTAAGAATTAATTTAATTAATTTAAATTTAAAATTTAAAAATTTTTTTATGCATATTTCATAGATTAAATGAAACTATTTTTTTTTTACAAATTTATGGTTCAACAAAAAATAATAGAAATATGACAACCGAAATTCTAAACTTTATATCATTTGACAAAATTATTGAATTCATCAATGGTTATTTTGGTATTTCTTCCAATGCATAAAAAATTATCTAATAATCTCTATTGTCTGAGAAATCGAAATAGTGATCGCCGACTGACTTGATTTTTTTTTATCTAAATTTACCATGGCATTATTTTTGTACCATAATATAAAGTACCAAATCGTTATCAGTATTTATACATAAACACTCAAAAAAATTAATATTTGATGAAGATAGTATAGTTTGTATTACAGGAAAAAAATAATACACTAATGTGAAGTGTTTATTATTTTTAATTTTTTAAATATAATTTGAATTAATTCTATTTTATTCAATAAATTGAATATTTTTGCTTATTTTTTAAATTTTTATTGCATATTACACCGTGTATTATGATATTTTTTAACGCATCTGTATGTACATATTTGAGTAGTTTTTAGCATATAATGTTTTGAGCTTTGAATATAACTAACAAGTTTGCTAACATTTTTATAAATAATACAAATAATTAAAAATAAATGATAATTTGATAAAACATATAAACAATAGAACTAAATAATTTCATAAAAAATTCCCCATATTTTGAAAATGCTATATACAAACTTAAATGTATTTCTTATATATTTTATATAAGTGTGTAGGACAAAAATAAATATTAAAATAAGATTTATAGGACACATTTCTAAATATAATTTAACCCGGTAAGTGGTATGGTACGGTCACACAGACTGCTGCAGTTTTTTGTTTTGATTTAAGTGATAAGGTATTAATGATACAATCAAAGAGGCTGGTTTTACCTTTTCACGGAGATAGTATAAAACGGTAACTAATGGTTATAGAGGTAAACATGTTAAATACTTAATATAATTAACAAAATTAAGTGGTCTAGGAGACCGCACCATTAGTGTGATTTTTTTTCACCATACCACTTACGGGTTAAAAAATACAATCCATAATTCAAATTTCACTAAATATATTTTTGAAAAAAGCCATAATAAAAACTTTGATAAAAAATACAGACTTAAAAAAATTAAGTACCTAAAATTACATTTACATCAATTCATTTTTGGAAAAGTTATACTTAGGTACATAACGAAATAACGATAAATAATTAAAATAATATTTTAAATCTACAAACCTATTTTAAGAATATATTGATAATATCTTATTATCAGTATATAATCAGTATATTTAGATAATATTACATATTAATCAATGGATGAATATTTCTTAACATATCTATGTCTAATAATAACTCATTTTAAATAATGTCTCCTGTAAAGTAAATTATCACTAGGTAAAAAGATCAATTTTTCTCAATGTCGTATTCCTTCATTTATTTTATATATTCGCTCCAAAGATGATAGAAAAATGGATAGGACATTAGAATCTTTCATAAGAAAATGTATTGATAACTTTTTAATGATATATGAACTAAATATTGGTATGATAAATGATAATTATATAAAAATCTATTATTAATAGTGTAATGATTCGCAAATATTCAAAATAACAGTAATAATATTATTTATTTAAGTAATTACTCATTAATAATTAAGATATTTTACAGTTGTTACAATTTTTATTCATGCCTAAATAAATCAGTTTAGTCAATTTAGTTCGGAGTTTTAATGAATTGTTTGCTTTTCTTACTTTTCTTTGTGAAATAAACGGGTATTGTAATACATAACATAAATATCAGAGCCGTACCTAGCCATTTTTTATCTAGAGGCAGAACTAGAGCAATGCGCCCCTCCTAGGTTGTAGGGTTGACACACTTACAGCTTTTAATATGTAAAATACGATTCAGAAAAATCTGAAAAATTGTAATTAGGTTTCTAGCAAAACAAGAAATAACATTTTTAGCCACAAGTTATATAATTATTAGTTATCATCTTCTTATACTTCTATCTTCTTATATTCGTATTATGGTAAACAAATACATTTTATATTTGCAAATTATTAGATATTTTAAAATAATATTTGATAATAATAAAAATATAATAAAATAATTTAAAACAATTATTATTTATAATTTAATTTTTCTTGCTTTTGTGTCAGCAAATTTGTCAATAATTTTATCATAATCCAGTTTACCGGCAATTTCTGTTTCTATCGAAAGTAAGGCCATGCTTGATAATGTCTGCTCTAACCATTGTAGATCTTAAATATGTTTTTATTAATTTAAGTTTGCTGAACTTCCTTTTACATGAAGCTGTCGTAATAGGCATCGAGAAAAAATTTCTTATAGCAATTTCAATATTTAGATACGTTTATTTTAGCTTATAATCGTGAATAATTTGTAATAAATTCAAAACCTTACAATAATTAAAACTTTTTCTTAAATTAATCATTTAATATTTTTGCGCCCCCCTCCCAGCTTCAGGCGCCCAAGGCAAGTGTCTCGCTCGCCTCACTATAGTCACGGCTCTAATAAATATTTTTAATGAGGTAATCTCTATGTGTATCAAACTATCGAGTTTAATTAAATAACATATGTACCTATTTTATTGTTTACACAACATTTATATTAAATATTTATTATATAATACTAATTTAATTATAACTAACAAAAACTTTTTTTAAATATCTTAACTAGTATAAATATTATGGGGAAAAAAAATTTACATTACTAGAATGGTGTCTGGTTTTAAAATTTTCCGTTCATTACTATATATTATATGGAGAAAAGTGTGAACAACAAACTCGGTTCCAGTCTTCAACAACTATCTTTACATTTAAAGATTCAATCCAAATTTATTACCTAGTTACATCTTTTGGAAATCTATAACAATGTTAGTATAAACTTATATGATAAATAAAACAAAATTTAATTGAGTTATGATTCCACAGATAGAAACTAATGTCTTTATGTGTATTAGATGCACTTAAACACACACAACGAAGGTTCATGATTTTGTGTTGCTAAGAATAATATTACTACGAATACAAATTACAAATTACAGTTAATTAGGTAGGTAAGGAACGTTAATATAATTTCCATTTTTTAGACACAAATTGATAATTATAAATAATAAATATTGTAATATATTCATAATATTTATTTATTTGAAAACTATTCACTTATCATAAATAAAACAGTTTTTGTATATAACTTTTAAATAGATTTCATATAATTTTCTCTTTACGTTCTCTCTTCCTCTAAGAAGCACAGGCCCCATAGAAAACTAGTATGGTTGTGTTCTATACATTTATATATTATCAATGATTCAGTCGTGATTATTTTGACTTGAAAATTTATTTAATGATGAATTTGTATTTCGAAACCTGTCGTACAATGCAAATATCTTAATACTCTAAGACGCATTTATTTTTTTATTTCTACATTTAAGCTATTTATTTATATAATTATTACGAAGCAAAAATAAAAACTTTGTATCGTACACTGTGTATTAGATAACGCAACTAGTTTTTTAGTTATAAGAACTTAAATTTTTTAAAGAAACTCACGTACATAGAGTTCCTCATAGAAAATTCCATTTGGAAATACTTTTCACTGAATAGTTGAGTGTTATCCAGTAAATCTACACAACCAGCTAGCTATGTCCACTATAAATAATATATAAGTGAAAATAATATATATATATATATATAACTCAAGTACCTTCCGTAGTCCATATTATTCGCGTTTTAATCGATTAGTTTCCCGGCCCCGGGCTTCTGATGTATTTGTTCTATACGTCTTTGTCATATTCGTTGTAAACGAAATAATATTTAACCGTACAATACAGTCGCTATATTATAGTCGAAAACAGTTAAATACGCGTATTATTATAATACATACGTACTATTGAGCTACTTCATAATGTTTACGAATACGCGCCTCAGTAGTTGGTACGAAAATAATTTTTATCGCTCATTATCCGAATGCTAAAAAATGTATGCGCTTGGCGTTATCGACAACGTTTCCGGTGTTACAACGTAGTAGTGAGTGGACAATACAGAATAATTGATGTGACAAGAACGAAAAATATTGAAAAGTTTTATATATTGGTTATGTGCAAATTATCATCGGGTTCAAATCAAATGGAGTCGACATAATTAGATTGAATTTATTAATTTGTTTACTTTGTAATTCAAACTTGTGATTTCACTATTTATGAACAATGTAAATGTAATATGATATATTATATAGCATTTACAGTTATTATAGCATTGGTAGAATAAGTTATATTTACTTCGTTCATACCTACATTGTCTCCGTAAGACACTCAGCATTAATTTTTATAGATGCACGAGGAAGAAATAAATAGTATCATAATTAACCGAACGCAATGTAGTCATTGTGTTTATTTTGGACCCCATTTGGATGCCATCTTACGAAAACGATCAACCGGGAAACCACGTGTTTTGGGTGTAATATTCTAAAACAAGAATGATCAGCGTTGAGTAATAAGACATTTAAATGGTGAAACTAAATGTTCTGCTTTAACACTATATAAGCATGCATTTATAATAAAATATAACCTCAATATTGGTTAAACGTCAGACAGCGTTGAGAAACTTTACTCTAGAACTAAAATTTATAATGGCATTAATATTTTAATTATGTTTTCTCGACATTTTCTAAGTGATTATGCAAACAAAATGAAAATATAAACGAAGAAAACGTTGGTAATGCTGGTAACACTGCAGTTATATTATGAATGAAGCTAATGATTACACATTACCTCAATAGCTGAAAATGTACTTGATCAGTTGTCGGTCGAAATCCGTAAATAAAAATCCGTACGGAACATACTTTGACTGTATCAAATAATGTTCGTGAACAATAAAAATGCCGTAATGGTTGATATGGATTAGGTGCGTATGATGGAAACGTTTGTACATATTATAAATATATATATATTTGAGTATGATCAACGTTTATGTTTGAAATATGATATGAATTCCAATATTTTAAACGGAATGTTGAAAATAAATCATATTATAACATCGATGTCATCGTGGATTTTATTCAAATTCATACTGAAATCTAATTTCAAGTGGATTATTTTTGAACAATGTTGTTCATTCTGCCTGCACGTTTCCATAACACGTCTAGCCCTGTCGTCGTATTAATTTGCATAAACATATTATACAAACAATGTATATATACGTATACACGTCTACGTGTGCTATGGGTAAATCCCGAAATCTGGGCACTCCACGATTTACCATTGGCACAAATCTCGAAATCCAAAAATCCAGTTAATAGTTGTCAAACGTGATTTAAACTAAAACGGCTAATCCGTAAAACAATATAAATTTTTAATTATTAAAAATAAAATAACATAAAACACAAAATTTTAAAATTTTAATATTGAATGAATCAATTTAAATTATTGAATAGTTTTCATTTACGTTCCTTGTAAACTATAATGAAGTACTTAAGTCATCAATTAAATATTTGATTTTCGGGATTTTTCTAGTTCCCTAATATTCAATGGCATACAAATGGTGATGGGAGTTTTCGGAATAAATTCACAAATAATCAAAAAATGTTTAATTAATTAGGATGAAAAATATGCACATCATGAATATTATGTAAAATGTAAAATATAGTATGTGTAAAATATAGTATTGTCTATATCTATATATTGTCTATTGTCTACTATGACGAAATCACAAAAACCCCAATTTTTCAAAGGAGGAGGTAAAAAATAAACATTTGATATTGACATAAAAACTTTGTTTACTATTTAATCCCTCCTTTCCTCATAGGAAAATTTAATGTGCACTTTCTTAGTGTACGGTGAAATTATAATATTAATCTATACTCAAAATTCAAATCGAAAACTCAAAAATGTTTGGCTCTACGTAGGTTATGAATCAGGGGGAAATTTTCGTTTATATATATTTTAATGTTTTTATATATTATAAATGTATAAAAGAGGAAAATAAAATGTAAGCTATTCACTATATTTGAACATAATGTTATATTTCAACTTCAACCCAAACACCCTATTAAAACTTATTATGACCAAAGTTAACTTTATTAAAGTGACAACAGTTTTTATAAAATAATGATTATTTATCTTTTTTTTCGGATTATTTGTATGAAAATAATTTTCTTGATAACAATTTGAGTATCACTACTTAATCATATATTTTTAACTTCTACCATCACGTCACTATTTTGACTAACATCAAATAGTAATATTATCATAAGGCGCAATTCAGTTTTTAACCTGGAGAAGCTCTGCCCCCCCCCCCCACACACACCATTCATTACCGATATGGCGATATCATATTTTTCTCACCCACTTTCCTACATTTAATATATTTTAATGCATTTATTAATAAAACTACAAATATTTGTATGAAAAAAAATAACGACATTTAGGTAAATAAATATGATATATTATATTAATTTATTAAGCATATTATTTTAATTGGAACCTTCGGTTAGAAATTGCAAATTTTTCTAATATTTTTTCGTTATACAATTAATTTGATAAATCTCGTTCTATAAAATTAATGACAAATCTGTAAATCTATTTTGATTCATAGATGTTCGAAGCCAATTTTTAATATTTTTCATTGCTGAAAATCATGTTGCACTGGCTTGTTTCGTGTTTCCAGAATTAAACTTTAGAAATAATTTTTTTCAAACAACGTTTGCTGTATTATGTAGATTATAGAACTCATGAAAGATTTAATACTTTAATTTAAATATACATTTTTGGAGGGGCTAATTTTAATATTGGAGTGGCTAAGCCTCTCCAAGTCCTCCCCAAATTGCACCTATGAATATTATTATAATGATGATATTAATTAAATATAACAATTGTTATAATATAAATTTATTATTTAATTTGAAACCATGACATGAAATGAAAATAAGCTTAAAGTATTAATTATATAATTGAACGAACATTCCTGAAGATACTTATGAGATAGTTCTGATTAACTAATAGATAAACAACTATTTATTATTTTTTATTTTATGTTTCTATATTGCATTTTTATAATATGTAACAGGCATATGTTGTATAATACCTGCATGAGGAAATAGTTGATTATTGGGTAATGCCTATAATATGTACTTTGTGTTGAGGATACTACTGTTTTTGATCCTTATAAGTATTGGGTGAAGTAAAATGTGCGGTTAATATAAAAATTTTAAACTGTACAGGTTGAATAAAAACAATACATTCATTTGTTCACTAAAAATCTATTCTGATTCCCAACGATTTTCTAATTTCTGTTATTGATTATATTAAACATTAATTGTACCTATATAATTAACGTAATCATGATATAAACAACAAGAGTTTAATAGAAACAGAACAAAAATTTCAAATGTCACTCATGTTTTTAGTTTTAAGTGTTCTGTAAATTTCGATTGTAAAAATATAATAATGTTTTAATCTATGTTGTTTTTTCTCTTTTCTTTAACTAAAAATTACAATAGTACTACTAACATGTACCTATCTAAAGTATTATTCAATAATACCTAGTAGATAGGAAATTTGATTTAAATACTATTATAATGGATTATTCTGGGATTTTTCAATTCGTGTCAGTGTAAAGTCAATAAAGGGAAATTGCGGGAAAACATTGAAATTGAAATAATGTTAATTTTAATCAAAAACATTTTTGAAATAAATTAATTTGTGTATAATACTTAACTTTTTTTTTAATAACCGTTTAAAATATGAAATATTTCATACCTATCTGATATCTGATGAGACGGTCGCTCCTCCCCTTAAGTCCAAAGATCTCATCGCAGTGAACACTAATTATGATATACCTATACGATATGTACCACTTAATTGCACATCGTTCAAGTCCCAAACATTACAATAATTACATAAATAATATTATTGTGGGTATGCGGATATAGGCGCCGCCAAGAAGTTCGTCAGGGTGGTGCATTATGCGTGGTCATACGCATATTTCTTAATAATGCTTAAATTATTGAAGTCAAATACGTAGGAATATTTTTTCAAATTGTATGGCAACATAAAATAATTTTCGTTTTTTTCGACGGCTACAAAGTAATGCAGGCTACCAGAAAATTCGATAATTATAATAAAAGTATCTATCCTACTTTAATAAATTGTATTATTATTAAGAAAAAAACCAAAAGGTGCAACGCGCGCCTTTTGCACCCCTCTCGCGACGCCCATACGTGCGGACAACAAAACCGGAGATTTGCACGCTGAACATCAGCAGACACGCATTCGACGGGGGAAACGTGCACGTGTGCATGAACCGCAGCACGCGCGCGTTAGATTTGTGTACGAGCCGCAGTCAGTATTGCCACGAGACGCGCATTATAATAACGGCCACGTGTGACCGTCGCGCAGTCGAGCGATCGTGTAAATATTGATTTCGATTTTTCGAACTCCTTTCGAATTCGTCCGGGAAATTGCAGGAAAGCAAATTGCAGGAAAGCGCAGGGAGCACCGGGCGTGCTCACGCGAGGCAGCGGCTACGGGAAACGGCTACGCGCGGAAAACGCTAATGAAAAGCTTGCGCCGCCTTGCATTATTATTATTATTATTATTATTCCGCCATCGTCGGCCCACAGAAATAATAATAACAACAATAACAATAACAAATTGTGAATAGTTTTCCGCGGCATCACGGTCCAGTGTTCACGACGGAAGAACACAATGATTGCCGTTAACGCGATAATGGTATTTCCATATTTCATCAGACCGCCGGGTCGCCGAGAACAACACGCTTATACGTACATCGTAATACGTTTGTATCATTGTAAATAAATTGCACCGATTTTTTGTATTATATTATCACGATAGACGAACTGGCTGGTGCTAGCAAATATTTACGCGGGGTTTATAAATTCTCCAACTGTTTTCTTAGACAATATTCTTCAATATATAAATAATAATAAATAACTAGGTTATTCATAGGTGGGGCGATATTGCACTTTCCACCCCCTCCTAACACCAGTCCACACTCGAACAATGATACTTTATACATTTTATTCGGGTCGACGTACAATATTGTAATAAATTACTGCGATGTTGAAACAATAACACGTGTCACGTTATCCTTATCCTTATCCTTATCTTTATATGTTTATAAATAAAATAATAGACCTTTCTTATGTTTCAAATTTTTGACGACGCTATTGAACTATTTTTATTTTTGTTTTCACAGAGTTGTTTCAAACACGTTTCTGAGTGCCAACATGTTGTATAATTTTTCTTTTTTTTGTCTGAGGAGGAGGAGGGGTGTATTGTAGTTAAAGTTACTGTTTTTTAGGGTGCCATTTAATAATTGCAACGGGTTTTCTTTACAAAATTGTTCTAAATACTCCTTCGAGTGATCTATAATTTCCAATTTTATAGTTTCTTGAGAAAATGCAAATCTTGTTGATTAAAAAGTCGCAATTTTATTCGTAATTTTAGTAATTGAACTGTAATCTGTTTTTATGTTTGAAATATACCTTTAAAATCTGTTATTTACGAGATATGTGCATGTACAGATTATACTGTTTAATTGTTTAAGCACTCTATCGTAAATTAAGACTGGCCGAAAATAAAAGTTTGTTTTGCGATGACAATAAATAAAAAGCAAGATCAGATTTTAGCTTATTGTAGAGTAGATTTTGAAAACAACTATTCCTTATGTGGAAAATTGTGTTTAGTATTTTTTTAAAACTGGAAAACCTAACCATTTACATGTTAATGTAGCATAGAATAAAACGGAATGTGGCATATCAAGAGTTTTTGACTTAAATTTGAGTAATTCAGAATAAAATTAACTATTAAATATTATAAATCAAGGTAAATTATACAAATTATAATTATAATTTGTATATGAGTATACAATCATTAGAAACCTTCTTGGTAAACATCATAAGTTAGATTATACAAATTATTATATATTACATGGCTAGGCTTTAAATAGTGTATATGTAATAATAAAAACAACCAATGTATATACGAATCGATGAGCTGTTTTTAATTCGCCGAACAAAAATACACTGATCACAAATTCTATTTGTTGAAAATTAATTTTTGGAAATGCTATGCAAGCCCGGTGGTCGGTAATCACGCTATGATTTAAAAAAAATATAATTTTTTGTTTACAAAAAAATGCAATAAACATATTCCTATATTCTACACTGTATAGTTAATTTTCCCATTTTTGGTTAAAGGATAAAACTGATAAAACTGAAGACGAGAAGGTTACGCTCGATATTTGATAGCCTATAAAATAAAAATACTTAAATAATCATTTAACACACAAGCAAAGCTATAACCCAGCCTACAGTATTATTATACGCCGGCAGTTATTCGTTTAAGATAGTTTTGTGCGTGTCATAAACTTTTTTTACGTCACGAGTCATATATTTTATGAAATTAAGTTATTAGTAAGAATGTATAATAGTCATGTGTTTCTATGCGTTTAGCGTAAAAACATATGACTAGTATACGTTTTTACTAGTATTTCAATTTCATAAAAATGTATTTAATCGATTCGATCGAAATCGATACGATTTTTCTTAAATATTTCGGTAAAATACACGTAATCTCAAAAGTTTTATCATTATCTGGTGTGCGAATGTTTCGGCTACGTTTTGAGTTATCATATTACAATATGCCTATTGTTTAGTTGATTGTTTGATGCTATCGAGGACATTAGTGCTTTAGTAATTTTATTTCGTATAGTACCATGGATATTCAAATATCAAATGTTTTTGAAACGCATAGTAAAAAAGTTTTATTATTTGAAACTAAAGTATAGTGAGTTTCGTGTATTACAATCAAATGATCTGTTGTTTAGATGTATCATTAAAAAATATATAACAAGAATTATAGTGAATGAATCAATTACCAAGGCAAACAATACTTCCAACACAATAATCACGAGGCACACATTGACCAGGTAATTTCTAGAGAAATTATAAGAAGTTCGTAAAGCAAACGTAAAGCAATTGATGATTTACATATACTTCCAAGTAAATTAAAACTTCGTAATTTATAAAATATGGAAGATATTTCGATAAATTTAATTCATACAGATATGAAGTGGTCTAGACGTTTTATTTATGACATAAAAAGAAAGCATTTTCCGAATTTACCGACATCTACCGAACTTACTATCGAACAGTTAAATGAAATGCAAAATACAATTCAATACAAGACTGAACAATTGTTTTATGAGTGATGAGAATAATATAATTGTATTTACGTGCAAAATCAATTCAAAGATATTTTCAAACGAGGAACATGTTTTTGGAGATGGAACATTTATTTATGTTCTAAAATATTTTATGCAACAGTATAGATTACATATTTACGAAAATAACTATTTTATTCCTCTTGTTTATTGTTTTTTACTCATCAAACAGATTTTGAGTTACTTGATAATTTGAATTATGTGTGCAATTGATTAACAAACCACTTTAAATAAATGTTTCCAACGCCTATTTCGAAAAAGCCACTGATAATTAAAAATGCTATATTAAAAATGTTTCCAAATTATGAATTAGTTTGTTGTAATTTCCATGTTGGACAAAGTTGGTATCGACGTATCCAACAAAATATATCAATTTTAAACGAATATTTAAACTTATCATATATGCACAGGTGCAATTTGGACGGTGCTTGGGGGTGCTTAGCACCCCAAATATTTTTAGTAGCATCATTGAATTTGTATTTTTCATAGCTTTATTATTTAGTCATAGGTATTGATATTTTGTCATAGGTTTAGAATAAATTTATTTTTAAGACTTTCCACTTTCTTAATAATAATAAATTAGGTATAGGTAATTTATTCTTAATATTATGATTCATAAATTATTATGTATAAAACACAAGAAAATATTATAGATGGCTGAACAATAGACAACAACGATTACGCTGGAACATTTAGCGTAGTTTCGACTAATCGCGTCTCGCGATAGAAACTTATCAATATTTTTAGGCCGGTGAAGGTTGGTCTGTAACAGGCCACATAGAAAAATATAAATAATAATAAAAATATAAATGTAATAAATGATACACTGCGTACCCGTAAATACACACATGTCTTTAATTTGTGTTTTATTTTCTTTAGTGTTATTTTATTATAAATTATTTATAAGTTAGTATGATGACTGTATGAATGGTGATATGGTAAGGGAGTGTGGGGAGCGAAGCCCTCACGGGTGATTTTGGTCAACTTAAATCTAGCACCCCCATAAATTTAAGTCAAATTGTCCTTATGCATGTACCTATATTTTATACACACAGTCCTAAGCCTGTAAAAGTGAAAGGAAAACGTTTGAAAACAATCTTACAAAACAAGTATGCACTATTTTTAAAAGTTGTATTGAAATCTAGAAAACTTTTGCTATAACTTATGTAGGCCAACGAGCCCTATGTTTAGGTAATTTATTGCAGTTATTATAAATTTGTGTACGCAATTGCAAGGGTGTAGCCAGGAGGGGTCTTATAGGTATAGTAACCCCCCTCACAGACGAGCTATACTAATGTCTTATAAAGATAAAGATGTCTCATAAACTGTGATACATACATATTTATCAAAACGAAATATACTACGAAAATAATAATGTAAAGCACTAAAGCTGGGTCCCGGCATTAATTATTATCTTAAATCATTCTGTATTGATATATCGTCAACTTGTTTTATGCAAGATTTCAGATATTTTTTCATGCAGTGTGTACATTAGAATAAACGTTTACAACTTCATCATTATTGATTATTATGATGAACTTATATAAACTTATAAACCATATAATAATGTAAAACTTACAATATCAACCGATCTGTCCGAATGTTATCACTCTTATCAATTCTGTGATTACTTGGGCCCGGATTTAAATTCACTTAAAACTATACAAATATGCTCTAAATAATAACCAAAAATATATTTTACCACAAAAATTACCATAAAAATGCCTAATATATATTTTTTTTTTCACAATTTTTAAATTTTAAATAAAATATAATTATTATTTATTTCATTAGAAAAAAAACTGAAAATTTGAAAAATTAACTTTATACTGACACGCAAATGTTTTGACCGCGATGTAATACAAACTGGCTGGTTATTATTTGAACGTGGTTTTTGACCGAATACGGGTGATATTCCACATTCAATAATAAATTAAGATAAAAACTGAATCAAAAAAGAACCGGATGGGCCTCGCTCTGCTGTAAAGTTGGGGATGGAGTGCACCTCGTTTATAGGATAGGTCATTATTACAATGGATTTGTTAAATTTGAATGCAATGATAGATATCATTGTACACGAATAACGATTCTGAACGGAGTTAATATGTTTGTCTAGGGTATAATACATTGTCATTTATAAATATTGAAAAAAGTATATATTATTATATTTTTCAATTAGGATGGGTTGAAAGTTGCATAAAGCGACATAGTTTGTCAGTCTAGAATATTATACATTATATTATATTTTACATGTAATTTTATGTCAATATTCGCTGTTCAAACGCTTATAAAAAAAAATTGTGCCTATGGTTTTTAATAATTATTGAATGACAATAAGAACTACTTCTCTGAAATCTTTTATTAATTTTTCAAGTATTTCGTACGAGCCAAATTTTTTTTATCACAGATTATAAAAATAAAATGTAAAAAAATCGAATATTTTAAATGCCTATAAGTAACTTAAAAATCAATATAATATTTTGAAAAAAATATGACATAAAGGAAATGCAAATCTTAACAGCTGGTAAAAATTTCAAAAATCTGTGATTTACACTTTTTGAATAATAACAAATATTTAATATCGTTTGAGAATAAATCGCTATTTTATGCAATTTCGTAAATATTTAAATTTCAAACAGTCATACAATTTTTTCCTCTAAGTACGGTATAAATTTTTTTAAAGATTTTTGAAGAGTAGCTTATAGATAACCTAGTGTTAAAATTTTGAACCTTAAGTTTGAACAGAAAAAATTTTATGAATTTTTATCTACAAAATAATTTGCAAATTTTCGCAATTTTTACATATTTCGTATAAATTGGAATTTTGAGCACTTATAAAAAAAAGTTGTGACTTACGGTTTTTAGATTTTTTTTTATCAGTTAAGGAACATCTTATAAGAAACCTTGTATTAAATTTTCAAGATTTTCTGGCCGGCCAAAAAAATTTTATCGTTATTTTAAAAAAAAAAATTAAAAAATTCAATTGTCTATAAATAGCTCAATAAAAGTCAAAATTTAACGGTGTATAGAGAACGCTAATCTTAACATTTGGTAAATTTCAAGTATTTACATCGATTAGTTTTTGAGTTATAACAAAATAAAAAATTTGATTTGGTCGAAAACTGGTTTTGCGTAAAAACTCCCGGTTTTCCCTTATTTTTTTAGGGTTTTTCCCGTCGCATTTAAAAAATATTGAAAACTTTATACTTTTGACTTCTCAAAGTATCAACGAGATTCACTTTCCTTTCAGAAAAGTTGCTACATAAGCAAATTGAAGCATTTTTACTGCCAAAAAAGGTGTCGTCAGACACAAAAATAAGAAAATTAAATAAAACAAATAAAAAAAAATAAAAAAATAAAAACACATCATTGTAAAACCAATAGATTCCATCACTCCGTTCGGAATCTAAAAAATAATTTATATTTAAATAATATTTTTGTATAGGCTAAAATTTGTATATTATCCCGTGCACTTCGTTGCTAGTTAAAAATACTAACTCTATATGACTCAAACTTTGTTCAACTCGTTATTTAATATTCGGTGGATGATGTTCTAGATTTATCTTAAGTTTTCTCTCCGGATTAAAAATTCTGATTCACAGTAGTATATTATCAGGTAGGCAATCTACCTGCGGTAGATCGCGGACCTAGTGCTGTTTGTAAGTACCTTAGTGTATGATTTAAATCTAATAAAGTATCAAAGTTATACCAAGTTTAACATAATACGGTGGATTAATATAATCAATTAATACATAATCCTAACCTAACCTCAACGTACTAAAATCCGTAGTATAGAATTGTATTGTTGACCATTTGCATTAGTATTACGAACTATTTCTGTTGCTCCTAACGATGTCATTTGAAAACATGAATTGAATGTTCTAATTGACTTCAGGAACACGTTAGAATCTGGATCTGTTAAAACCATTCAATGGTTCAGGTGGTGTTTCAATTTCAGGTAGTTGCATCTTTCCTGACGCACAACACATCCAGACTGGCTCATTTTTGAATTTGAGAGCATAGCAGTGCGGGCATTCCTTGTCCATAGCACAAATACTACTTTTGAATGAGCATAATATTCAATATCGGGCTCATACTGGAATGCTAGACGCAGGAATGAATCAGATATAAGTGTTTGATGTACCTGTTGGCGTAGTTGGTCATTTGCTCTGCGTGATTCAACTACGAATCATTCGCACTATCGGATTGGCATTGTTCGTCTGTTATTTGCGCTTTTCTATTTCTCATGTTTGTAGCTGCATTTATTCTACGACAAAAATTGGCATTCTGGCGTCTTCTTGGCATTTTTAATGACACAAACAAATAGAAAATATTCAAAGTACTTATTTATGTGTTTTTTTTTATTACCTTGCAACGTCGGGTAATTCATTATATTAACCACTAATAAATAAATATTATTCTCAAATCTTATAACCCCCATAGCAACCATTTATAAACAAAAACAAAAAATTTTATCGTAAATCTCAAAATTCCTGTTTGACCACCTCCCGGGGGTGGAATTAGGTCCATATATAAACCCTATAAACCCGCTCCACGACATTCTATATAATTTAAAAAAAAATCAAGATAATCGGCACAGCCGTTCTCAACTGATGCAATTTCGAATTTTATGTCTCAATTTTTATATATATAGATTGAATAAATATGCATTAGAAACCAATAAAATCACTTGCTAAAAATGATCTAAAAATTAAAAAAACGTGAAAATATGAAAATAAAAAAATGCAAAATAAAATGTGTAGCTTAGAAACCCTGGTTATAAGAAATTAATTAAGTACTTACAAAGCAATGTGTAAGATCATCCAAAAAAATGCACATTGTATTGAAATCCGGGCCCTAGTGATTACAAATAAAACTAATCCATAAAATATCGACGCAATAAGTTAATTTAAAATATTTATTTTTTTTTTTTATTAATAATAATATATAAGATACAAAATTTTAAATTTTAATAAAAAATATTCTCATAAGCCAATATGTATTCACTTACAAAAAGTTAAAGTTATTTTACAAAAAGTATATGTTTAAGTATTAAAGTATTAATTTACTATGTTAAAGTAGGTAACATTAGCGTTTTCGAATATTATTTGTTATAGAATAAACTGACTGTAAAAACATTATTCACTAAAACTGTAACCGACTGCACTGTATTATTTTAAATAAATACAAAATTATGTATGTATAAAATAAATTAACCCAAAACAATTAGAATGACTTATAGTTTTAATTGACTACTTTCATTATTTTTTTATTATTCGTCAACCCTGATAATGTTATATAATTTATATTATGTTTGTTCACTATGTCTATGTATATATATATATTAAACAAAATCGTATATCAAAACTGAAAAAAAAAAGTTTTTGGCTTCATCCTCTCTCCCCATAATCACACCACCAACATTTTATACGATTCGGACAACAAAACGTCTCATTTATTTGGAAACATTATCGTAATTTGTATATATCATCATGACAGACACATACTTGACAGTGCGACCAGCCAAAATCAATAAAAATGGAAGTGCGATAAAAGCAAAGCTTCTTGCTATTACATGACCACTTGTTTTGCAATTACTATTTATGTGTAGTTTTATAAAAAAATAGTATATTATACTTGTGTGTATATACTTATATATTATAGCACATAATATACTATAGTGTTCGATGTTTAATTAATATTATTATATTTTTATATTTTCTTATATTAAGTGGTTTTATAGTAAATCATTACCGTCTGTTAAATTTCACCAATTTATAACAAAAATTTTCTTTTAATATTTCTGAAAAACGAATTATAATTATAATAATTATAATCGTTTTATTTTTTGTTTATTTTAAATCCTGACAGAATTTATCCATACGACAGTGACTGTGGTTTACTTATAATATATAGTAATATGTACCTAAATACGTGTAGGTAAATCGAATATAAATTCTACTCACTCAGTATTTATATACTTGGTAAATGTTTATTTTTCATAGCATTCCATAAAAGTTAGAAAGGTTAGTAAATATTTTTTTCATATAATATTATTTTTATTATTTTAATATTTTTCGTTCGAGGGATTTATCTAATATACAAAACACTATGACTTGAATTTGTATGAATATATTAAGAAAACAATCCAAACAATAAAAAAAAAAATGTTGTTTGATTTGTTTTTATCAATATTGTAGGTATATTTTATATGTAATTTATATAAAATATATATTATCGTTCAAAACTAACTCATTATTTTCATTTCTGAGAAACCGCATTTCGTATTTTATGTAAAATTGTATACTGTTCTGTTATTGCCTATAATCCTTCTTCCGGTACTTAACATTTATAAACATATTTTCATAACACCTCAATTGATGCGGAAATTGTACTGTGGAGCGTTCAGCTTTTGGTGAGATTTTCATCAAAAGCGATAAAACAAGATATAACTATGCTTTTCGGGTGCAAATCCTTATCGCCTGTAGCAAGCGACGATGGTGTATATTTTTCATTTACTTTTTGTTTTTTTGTTGTTTTTTTTGCACGGTTTTCGGTAACGAAAATTCATAACATATTGGTCGTCATGGTTACCGTATATTGAATATTGATGGTTTAAATTTTAAGTCTAACCCTTATAAGAGAATAATAAAACACTATAATTAAACAAAGAAAAAATGACAAGGCGAGACAAGATGGGGGCCACTAGGGTGAGTTTCTATTAATAAAATATTAATGTAAACAAAAACAATGCTTACTCTAAACAGTTGTATATTTTCCCTAGTAATATTCCCCTTTTTTTTTCTTATGCTCATAAAGTTATTATACAGAGAAAATCGAAAAACTGAAACAAAGAACTTAATTATTGATATTACGAGTGGAAGTGAATCTCATCGAACCGAAACATTAAAGAAAATAAACACATTTAGCTCTTATCTCGGTGTGTGTAAAAATATAATGTCAATGTTTTAAATAGTTAAACCTGAAGAATAATCATATAAAACCTAATCGTCAATGTTTCAAATGATAAAGAAAATAATATAAAATAATATTTATGAACTTTATCGCTTAAAAGTCTAAGATGTTAGTATATTTAAAATAGCGTATATTGAAGTTTTTACCATAAATTAATAATTAATACTAAATAATAAAAGTAGAATTGCATTGTTCGTAAGTGTCATAAGGTACTTAAAAAAATTATAAAATTATTTGTCGAATTATTTATTTCCATAATTATTATACTCTAATGGATTTCTATTTCACGTTTAAAAAATATTAAGTGTCATATTATGGTAAATAATTTTTGTAACATTTGACACATTAAACCATTTCACGTGTTCCCAAATTAGAAATTAAAGCTGAATTTCAATAATAAACGTTTAAAATATTATATAGTTTAATTTTTTCATCAATGTAAATACAACATGTCTTATATAGGTTCACGGTATGATGAGACTAAAATAGTTCGGTGTGGCAATTTCTATAAAAGAATAAAATGTGTGATATGCTAATTTAATATTAAACTACTTGTTCAATTCAGCTAAATAAAAGAATTATCTTATTCATAAATATAAAATGCAAATATTTTTGACGTTTTTGAAGTTTCTATTCAATTTTATATCAAAACAATTATTTATTGAAATAAATTTAAAAATGTGCATAATACATTTATTAAATATTAACACTGTTGATGTATTATATTCATCCAATTTAAATGCCTGAGGACAAAACTTTATAAGATAAAAAAATATACTTTAGGAATAATCTTTAGATAATAAGTTTTTTTTGGAAATATGAGTCTGCTATGTGTATAACAAGTAAATAGAATAATTTTACAAAAAAAAAAAAAAAAATAAAAATAACCGAGAAAGGAAATCATCCACAGCGATGTGACCCCATAACGTTAACTTAAAATAAATAAAACACAGAATTAATAAATACGAAAGACTTCCGTAAATTATTGATTGTGAATTATTTTCATAGATGTACTAAATGTTTTTTGAGAACATACTATGCCATGAAGTACCAAAACATGAAAATTTAATATAATACAAATATTATTTTTTTGGTCTATAAAGGACGTGTAAATATATGAAATCAAATAAATAAATCAAACTTCTTTAAATATCTTCTTATCTCTTTTATATTATAAGTTTTTTTTTCTTAAATTGTTTATTATAATAAATTATTTAAAATATGTAGGTTGCAGAATAAGTAAAATTTTTAGTAATTCACAAATAAATGCCTGAATTTGAGTGATTTTCTAAAAATGTAAGATTAAGAAATTGATTAGGTCTCTAGGCCATTTGTGATTGAGATGTCTTATTGGGTTTCCTGGAAGATAGTTAGAGTGAGTTATGCGATGAGGTTATTGGAGTCATCAGCCATTTTGGTGTGGAGGCAAGTGTAGAATGTGGCAGCTGTTCGATTGCGATTTTTAGCTCATTTTGGAAACTGATATTAGTAATGTATTGGGGGGCGTCGACAATCACTTGTAGGCTGATGACTGAAAAATCTTGGATAGTTCTGTCTAAATTTTCACATAGTGAAACTTGTTATTTTTTTTTTTTTTTTTGTAAACAGTATTGAACACTGTAGACGTAATATTTATTGTTTAGTTAATTACAATAATATATATTATATATAGTGTTATTATAATATAGTTTTGTTATCCATAATGATATTATATTTTTGAATTCATCTTATATGAATATTTATGTTCTTTACAAAAACATTAATAAAATTAACTTTCATTTAAATCAAAAATGTATCCATGTCTATTGTACACGTTTAAAATGTAACCACTGATCTTATTATCTTATCCAAAATTTTGTCATTTTAATGATTTTAAACTATAAAAATTAGATCAAAGTTATATTTTTAAATGTTAGAAAATGTTGAATGCTTCTAAAATAAAAAGTGGCGACACTGTATATCACATAATAAAATATATACTATTAATCCATAATAGTCAAATTTAAATTCAATTTTTCGTTAAAAATGACTAAATATTATGTGACGCGGACCCGTGCAGCACTCGTTATCGAAACCACCAGACCGCGGCACGCAACATCGGTACGACACCCCGTCTCCCATCCATCACTAGAAAGGGGACGAGAGCGGTTAAGACGACGTCCGTCCGGTACGGCATTTGAATCGGTATGTTTTTTCGACACCGCGGAACGAATACGATCTGTCCGTTCGCCGTCTGTGCGTTTGCATTTTTCTTTTTTTTTTGTGACCAAACATTATTATAATTATTGTTAGTGTAAATTATTAGTATAAATTATATATATATATATATATATATATTTACAATTAATACATATTCGAGAATTATTATTATTCACCTCGTGTGTGGAGTTATTTTTATTGTGCTTCACCACCTGACGTGTGCGACGGCCATCCCGCGTACCGCGTCATATGTTAATTATTAAAAAAATTTAGGTTCTATATAAGTAGAAGAAAACTGTCAGCTCAAATGTATATACTAATAATATATTTAAGCTTAAATTCTGAGGTTTCAAAAACTAATAAGAGAGCAATTACGATTTTATTTTCTTCTTTTTAACTAGGTACGATTATTTTATTAATGTTTTGAAATATTCACATTGGTAGTGAAAGAAAAAAACTTGAATTTTTTATAAAAAAAAAAAAATATATATTTATTTTTCTAAGAATAATAAATAATTTTTCTTACAATAATGTTACAATTATACTAGATGAATTGTTATAGAATTACCATGTGTACAACCAATTACGCATAATAAATTACGTATATATATATTATATGTACATGATAAATAGTACTATCATTTTTGATGAAATAATTATTAAAAACAGTTCAAATAAAAATATTTCTGGATTAGAAGTTCTGAATGACTAACATCATATTAATTCTGTTCGATGAAAGATCAGCCGTATTGAGAATAATAACGATATAACACATTTCAATTCAACTGTCATTTCACATATGTCATGTTTTTTATACACAGATTTATTTAAGATTCTTATATTACTCGTTAAAACTCTTTTTAAATTCAACAAATACATTGCCTAATTCGGTTTTATAAGTATAATTGCAGTATATGTGAAAGTATAGAAATAACATGAAATTGAAATAAAATTACTAAACTATTTCGTTTTCTTTCAATAACCTTCTTTTACATTTTCAAAACGACGCATCGATTGTAACGTCATCACATCTGCCCACATGTGACGTGAATAGTAAATTTAGCTGGCATTTATTCGTTGAGAATTTCAATTTAGTTTTTTATTCAATATCATTTCATCTGCTTTTTTCCAATCCAACGTAATTTTATCTTTAGGCTATAACTGATGTAGACTAAACCAATGCTCTTATATTTGATTAAAAACGTATGAATACATAAGCACTTCATTAATGGTCATACAACTTATCGGTAAAATAACTGTAATATAATATTACAACTAATGCAATCAAATTGATAATATTATATTATATATAATATCCTATACCTGATTATCCTTTCTATAGTCAAAGATGTTTTTTTGAGTTGATTGTATAAATGGCTCACAAATGTACAAACAACGTAGACGGGATTCACCCTTGCCAATATATACGTTCAATATAGAAATGAAAGGAATGAAAATGTATTTTTGAAATTAATGAATATAATTGTTTTAAATAGGAGATGGAGCGTATAATTGGCCACTTTATCTCCTATTTAAAACAACTAAGGTGGCAAAACCGATCAATGGTGATCTTTCTCTGAACAGGTAACTGTCCTTCTTAGCACAACTCAAACTATTTAGATTCTTAATATAACTTTTGACCTATCAAAGTGAATGAAGCAATTTCATCTTGAAAATCAGAATATTTATTTTTGTTTAAACTACTACTAGGTACCTATTAAATGTGCGTTCAAATGTAAAATGCTTAGATTTTAACCTGAGTAAATGATTTTCAAAGTCAACTAGATTAAATATTGGTAATTATTGCGTTTTGTTCTTTGAATGAATGCTTCAAACCACTTAGGAAATGTATGAAAATAAAAGTAAATACAGCCGAGTTATTACATCGCATTCGATTAATTTAACATATAAAATTAATTAATTAATGAACTACGGATGTAATGCAAAAATCATTGTCCATAATCAACAAAACATTAGTGATTAAAATAGAAGAACGTTCAAAAATAAAAAGACAAATTAGGCGCTATTACAAAAAAAAAACCTTTTTGACATGTTTTCTTGTTGTAATAGGTAGTCGATGGAGAAAAGACAACGGGAATAGATATAAACGGAAAAGTGCCTGTAGGAAAATAGCAAAAGTAATAAAAGCAAACAAAAATCATAAGTCGAAAACTAGGAAAAATGTTACCAAAACCTATGTGCGGAGCAAATTATTACAAATATAGATGTTAAATGTGATCGATCACCAAACAAGATAAAGGTACACTAGATAAGCTTTAGAATGTGCACTTTGTATAAATTACATACAATTTATAAGAGTATTGTTATGTTTTGAATGAAAAATAATATTAGTGTAATTCAAGAGTCTGTTGTTTGTACGGACCTCTTGCAGTGTAATTTTTTCTTTAATAATTTAATTGGATGACGTATCGACGGTTCTAAAGTAAAATACGTGTGTATCAAAGGAAAACTGAAAAACTTAATTGAAAACTTAATTAAAAACTTAATTGATATTAACCTGATCGTTCTGATCGTTCACAATCCTGGTGTCCGGTTATTAATTATTTTCACATGGTCGCAACGAGTTAGATTCGTCTGTGATAAGAGTTCCATTTAAGGGGAAGGTTGTGATTAGGATTAACTGTGTTAATCTTAGAATTCAAAGGGTAGGTCGCAGTTAATTTTATCAGTGTCAAGTATAGTATTAAGGTGGAGGGTAATGTTTTATTTTAGGTTTGTCTTTGTTGAGGGTTTCATTTTAAGGGGTAAATCATGATATTTTGATATATGATTTATGATGTATTACGAATTGCTTGATAAGTACTGTTAATAGGAAGGCGACCCAAAAGCCCTTATTTTATCCAACTTATAGTTATTTACAAATCATTATTTATTAATGATTAATTAGTGTTCATCTAGGTTCATTGTCGATATAGACTTCAAGTACATCATTGAGCCAAACGAGATTGAACGGGTTCCGATTAAAATCAAAAACACGGTCATCGATAGATATGCAGGTGTAAGGTAAAATTATCAATAAATAACTAAATAAAAAACGATCACGTCAATATTGTAAGTTATATCTATATTAAAAATCAATCAGTAGAGTATAACGTTTTAAAATCAATAAAATATTAATTGGGTATAAATAGTAGTTAGATACATACCTATCTATTTTATGTTATAATATAATATTTTAAATATTAAATATAATATTTAAAATTGAGTTTTTAGTATCTTATTATTAATGATGTTGCATTTAAAAGATTTTCCATGCATTATTTGTTGACCATAATTATTATATTATATTATTATTCCAATTTTTGAATATTTTTTTCTTATTGATTTCGGAAAATTTTACATTATTTTAAACGGAGTAACTGGCCTTTAAAATTACTCACTGATATCGAAATGAATCATTAAACACTATAGTAGATACGCATTGGTTTTTCAAAATATTATTTATTATTCGTATGATTGACACTGATTGTGCGATATAGACCAGTGAATTATTTATGGAATTTACATTGAGCGACAATTTTTTTCACAGGATAGTCAATGTATAATACAGAACGATGGTAATATTTCACGTTCACTCCGTATAATTATTGAAAATAAATCTTATGGTTGTTAGAAATAGTAAAAATCAATAGTATAACAGTATACAGTATTGTATAACCTATATATAAATTAATCAACCGTGCATTAGCTAATTATTCTTTTTACTTATATAAAAAAAAAAATTTCTTTAGATAATTCATTTGTTTCGCCCAGCCTTTAAATTACTATGAACTAAGAGAAAAATAATTTTATTGGCCAACATTTGTGTTGCCTAGTTAACTAGTTTAAAAAATGCACTCATGTAGACGCTGCGTAGTATACATCGAATTTGAAAGCTGATGAAACTATATTGACAGGATTTCGCGATTCTTGTTGTAAATTTTTACATATTTTTATAGAATTATATTGAAATATATAAATATATAACTAGTAATGAAATATTATTGATGTGCACCATATCGTTATTAGTATATTGTAATTGTAAGCTTGAATTTTATATCGACGACACAGAATTAATACGCTTATGTTATCACTTATTTTGAACCTAATTTAGATATTTACATTTAGATGAAATGCTCGAGCAATGTTGGATTTAATAGTCGTTTAGTTAGTCAGTACTGATAAGATCCAGGAAGTTATTTATTTCTGAATGCCTTCCGAAGTACGGGAATAATTTAATTTTTTGTTTTTAAACATTTTATCTGAAATGTAAATACTGGTAAATTTTTTATTGCGTGGTAACTGTTCGTATTTAAAATAATGAAATTCGATTATTAGATTTCGTTAACTATGTATATACAGGATTTTTTCTAGTACTTATCAACGATGGATAAATTTTTCATTTATTTTATTTTATTTTATTTTATTTTTTGTCAAAAGAAGGGTGATTAAAACAACAGTTGGACTAAAAAAATATTTAAATATATATTTTGTGTATGAAATATAATGAGTATGTCTGAAATATATGGCTGTACCTATACATATACCTAATGTTAAACAAATAAAAATAAGATAATAACACTTTGTATAGTTGGCAAATGTTGTTTTTTTAACTTTTATTTTTAGTATGTACAACCAGCATTTATTATTTTTATTTTTACAATAAGCATGCACGAGGAATGATACAGTGCCACAGAAATGTGGGGTAAAGTAGCCACTTTGGTGATATAATCTACAATGATTAATTATAGCATGGAAGACCAGAAGATCACGGTACCATGTTCGTTTTAGACACCTTCTAAGGTCATTTGTAATATTGGGATTGCATAGTTCAGAGGCAAAATAATTTAACTACATTTTTTTCACATAAATGTACAATTTTATAAAACAAACTACATAAATTGTATATATTTTTTATAAATAATTATATTTTTACTATTTTTTTATTTTTATTTTTATTGTATTATATTTTTCGTTACAAAATAAACTATTAAATATTATTTTTTGATTTATTAGTTTATAATTTGTCCGGGCAAGCTAGGTAAGCGGCGTATGCCCAGTTAAAAGCAAGAAATAAAAAGTTTAGCATTTATTATGTTCAATGACAATGCAACTTATACATTAAAATTATAACTTTTTATTAATTCATATCTTCGAAAGAAATTATATTTATTTATTTTCTCGTATTAGCAATTTCTTTACAAAACCGCTCACATTATAGATTGTCCGGTCAGTATCGTTATAATAGAAATTACCGATTACGATAGAAGGGGATTTCCTAGTTTTTATGTGGCACTTGAAAGCACTGTGCCAAGAGCTTACTGATATTTTTAAAAACATGATTCCAATATTTTACCGAAGCATTTTGGATTATTATCATTATCAATACACCTTTGTTATATTATAGGGGTACTTTCATCAAAGACGAAGCCAGGGTATACAACTGCACATCTTGAACGTCTATGGAAATAATTTATATTCTAATTTTTTGAAGATTACTAATTTTCACTTATATACATAGCTTTTTTGTATATATTTCTTGTATATGCTTTCCCTGACACGAAATCTGGCTACACTTATGAGGTACATTGAAAAATGACAATAATATTTAGTCGCCGACCGTCAACGTGCCTACAAACCATCATTATTAATTTTGTAATCTACAAAACAAATTGAAATATATGTATAAAACATTCTTACAGCATAATATTATGAAGTATATAAAATTATTATGTTATAATAATTAGGAATTATCAAATTTTTTTTGCCGTTTCTGTTTTCTTTTTTCTTTTTCTGGACAATGAATACAGATTGAAATAGTTACTTAGTCGAACATCTACTGAAAAATGAATTTAATTTAAAAAAAAACCGGATGGGCCTCGCTCTGCTGTACACTTGGGGGTGAAGTGCGACTCTTCATAGGATAGGTTATTATAATGGATTTGTTAAATTTGAATTCAATGATAGGTATCATTGTATACGAAAAACGATTCTGAACGGAGATGATATGTTTGTCTAGAATATAATACAATGTTATTTATAAATATTGTAATAAGTATATTTTATTTTTAAACGAAAAAATGTAGAAAAATCGAAAATTTAAATTGTCGAAAAATAAGTCAAAATACATTGAAAACTCAACCATGTATAGAAGACATCAATATAATAATTTGGTGAAAATTTCAAGTTGTTGCGATTTTTGGATTTTGAGTTAGAGTAAAACTCTCTCTTTAAATTTAAGTATAGCACTTATAATGTCATCAGGACGGATCTTGGGTTTTCGGCCTCTCATTTAAAATTTTTAACAAATTAAAAAATGGAATAAAATATTAAATCAAGATTAAAAATCACTACTTAGAAGTGCTTAACATAAAATTATTCAGATATTACACACTCGTAGTCAAGACAGTCACGACTAAAATGAAAATGATTATCAATATAAAATTATTACTTTTATAAAAGAACACCAAAAATAGTAAACGTGTTACAATTAGTATCAAAAAATATATATATATACTATGATATAAAACTGTCTATTGTTAAAATAAGTTATTTTGGGATAATAATATAATATACGCTTGTATAGAATTTAACAATAGTAATAACAATGATAATAATAATGCCCAAAATTAATTAATCGCTTTGGAAAATATTAAAAACATTCATAATATAAATAACGTATCTTTAATAATAATTTAATAATCTAATATAATGTTTACCATACATTCATATATAAAGTATAACTTATATTTTGTATATACATATAAGTATCAATATGTAGAGAAAATAAACTCATCTCTACACAAAAGTAGGTAATAATTAATAGCATATCCAATGGTATATGTACATATATATTTATATAAATAATGTTTTCCGGTAATAAAACCAGTGTAAAAAAAAAAATTAGATCAATGAATATTTTAAATAGAAGTTCATATTTATACTCATTATTATATTAATATTTTTATACATTGATTGTCTTTTGAAATTACGAATTTTAACACAATTAATACATATAAAGATAAAATTTCATAATTTAAATTATTTAAATTACAATAAAATTGTTTCAGGTATTTATATAAAATATAAAATTCGGGTATTTTCGTGCCGAACGCGATAGTATTCTAAACCCTTCTAGAAGAGATAAACAAATAGAGGCAGTAATGCTGCTATTTTTAAACGTTCATGCGCTAGCTTATGCATATTAGCATTGACCATAAATCATTTATAAATGTAGTACTTATAGAACTTTCTAGAACAAATAGGCCCTAAAAATAGGCTGAAATGCTACCGGCCGTGAACATTAGAGGTGGGTCGGTTTCTACTAGGGTTGCCAACCGTCCCACGTGAGGTGGGACGTCCCGTTTCCAGGGCTCAAATAATGCGTCCCTCGATGTGTATCCGCGGGACGCTAATTGTCCCGCTTTTGGTAAACCTATTAAAGTCTTATTTTATATAAGCCTTACATTCTTATTGTGCGCATTTAAAACTATTTTTCATCTGAAATTCCGACCTAGTCGATTGCACGCACCGGTTTTATCTTAAATTGTTAGTATTTATAGATTCAGTTCTGTATTTTCACAGAATATTTATATAGAACACTTATCGAAATGACAACAAAATCAATATTGATATAAAATCGTTTTTCTCTTGTTTCTGTACATTTGTAAGCATGTCCCGCTTTTTTTTGTCTAGTCCCGCATATAAATATCTGGTTTCCCGCTTATCTGTAAATAACAGTTGATAATAACCCTAGATGCCACTGAACAAATCAAAATGAAAATGAGTTAAGCCACGCATACACTAGACCCGAACCGGCCGGACCGACCGAACCGAAAAAAATCAAAATGCCGATTTTATATATGAGTGCATACACTTGTACCGAACCGAAATTCGCGTCGGTTCGGATTTCAACCGTTCAAACATGTTTGAATTTTTTGGCCGAAAATTAGCTTTACTATTCTATGTTTAATAAATGAAATATTGTAATTCATTTTTAATATAATTTTTAACTTTAGTCATTATCGATCATATCACATTTGGTGTATTTTTATAAAATATTACTAGTAAGTACTGTCAACTGTCGAAAACTGATTGTAGAAAATACAATAAGTGGTTTACTGTAGTTATTATCACGAGTTACAACATAATATGATTATTTAATCATCTATTTTAACTATAACTTATTTTAATTCGGAACGAAAATTTGGGGACACTCAATGCAGCTATACCCGTAATTAGTAATTGAGTCCCTAAACTGAACGGGAAAAATATTCCGAGTCCCGGGTACAAACGGGACATATACTTATTGAATCCGGGGTTAGGAAACTATCAGTATACGAATTGAGTCCGAGAATTATTTATTTAGAGTTCAGACACATCGGAAATTATGCCTCAAGCCGTGCCGCGCGTCAAAAGCCGCTCCTACAGATGGATTTATCTATATTACGTATACGTATTGTTCATATCGTTCATATCATTTTTATGACTCGTCAGATAATAGAGTAACATATTATACTATACGGTTGGAATTTTAGATTTTATCATATCATTGTCTGTATTAAATATAAAATAAATTTTATTTAATTATACATAAATTATTCATATTATATTATACCCCTATATTATTATATATTATATATTTATATTAAAATATATTTAAAAAAAACATTTTTAACTACATCTGTAGAATTTTTTGTTACAGGCAGTCCTACGTCTATAAAAATGGGAAGGAAAATGTTTTTTTTTTTTAAATTTGACACGACTCAATTAATGATATCGTTACGTTTAAAGGTGTTTATATTAAAACTTGCACTGTATATTTCTGTAAAATTGTCCAAGAATTTCAAACACATATTTTGTGAGTACCCATTAAAAATGATTCAAAAAAATGCACGAGTTAAAAACGCTTATGAATTTCCAGCGTTCAATTAAAATAACCTGGACTAAATGTTTAAGTTGTAACAAAGATACAACTCATAATGTTCAGGTCGATCCAAAAATTACAAACAATGTTTTGATAGTTCAATTGCAGTTGGAAATCTCCAATAATAGCAATCCCAGAGATTATATATTCTGTAATTACAAAATAAAGGCTTCGTCAACGTCTGTACTGAAAATTCACAATCGCTTCTAAAAGCTATACAGTTGCATTTTCTATGAGAACAATCTTAAATCTGGCAGATACAGCATAATGATCAGGGAGAACAAAACCAACTGGGTATATATAAATAACCAAATCACAGAAACACGCAAGTGGCCCCAGAAATCCAAAAACGCTCACATTTTGTTATTTGAAGCAAAATAATCCGAGTCCTGAGATATGTAAAAGGTCCTTTGGAAAAATAATTGAAATTCTCAAAAAAATACTTCAGAGAAGTAAAAATGGTTAGGTTGTGCGTAAGTTGAAGCGATTTGGAAAAAAGATAGAATTTTAATGTTAATAAATAAGTGAAATTAATCCCAAAATTCTAGTTTGAAATAATAGGTTTTAAAACTGTAATAATATAATACAATAGAAATTATCTTAATAAAGATCAAGTGCAAGAACAATATATTGTCGTACTTATTCTGTATCGTTGGTGCAAATGAAATGGTATGGTTAGTATTAATGATTAATGTAATGCAAGTGAAGTGAGCTTTGAGCAGGTTTTTAGAGGGTGGTTAAATTCGTTACTGAACCGTTTACATCTGCAGAAATTTAAAAATACTACACCTGTTGTATAGTATAAATGGGTTGGAGACATCGTGTCAACAAGGGTACATTTATATATTTTTAAATCCACCACTATGTTTAAGGGTGCACAATGCACAACAGGTGATAGGTAATAGGGAGAGCAGTGTCAGTATTCTTTCTAACCCACGATTAATTTATAAGAACTGTTAAATTTAGCTAAACAATTTAAATCTGTGATAAAGTAAAATAAAGTATTATAATATATAATTTAATAAGTAAATCACACTTTAATTCAAAGTATAATTTCACAATTGAAATAGTGTATCCAATGTGTTTAAATAATAATTATTTAAAATATAATCGAAAAATCATGTATGAAGTTTTCGAGAGCGATAAAACTATTTTGTTACCAAATTAATAATATTCAAAATAATAGCAACTAACCTAATTGTACTTAAAGACGTTTTTGAATCGTACCCGTGAGAAAATATGAGTAGTCCTTGTGTCCTAGTAGAATACATGGGGGTCGAGGTTCTCCCTCGTAAAAATGTAGCAATATTTTTAAAAACAGTGGTTACTTTGTAGTAACTTAGGATCTTTACGTCATATTTTAAACAGGATTGTCCTGTTTTTTAAATTTGAATTAAACAGCACGCATTTAGACTTGTTTTCTATGACTATCCGGTTTTAATCCTGTTTTTCACTATTTTTTCATCAAAAAGCTATTTTAGCTACTAATTGATAAAAATGTTGTCAATGATAAACTGATTTAAATATTTTTATCTATAAAATCCAGTTATATTTTATTATTTTATTTAGTTGTATAGACTTTTTTTTTTTTAATGTGGGTATTTATTCTCCTCGAAATTACGACGATGTTGATCACCAATGAGACTAAAATATCATTATTGTAATTTGATATAATAAATATTAATAACATCCTTAACACTAAAACGTTAATTATTTTTATTAGGCAATTTATATTATTTTTAGTTATGATTTTACAATTGAATATTTTTCCAGCTGTTTGAATTATATATTCTTTTATAAAACTTCCATCAGAAAACGATTTTCCTCTTTTTGCCAACAGATGTGAAATATGAAAATTAGCCTTCGTGGAAGCTACATTAATTATATTTTTTAAATCAAAATTTTTGTGATGAAAAGTTATTTTGTAGTGACTGAAATTTATCTAACCGTAATTTCCCAGTAAATTTTAAAAAAAATTTCTTATGTTTTGTTTCATTATGCTTTTGAATATTGTACTACTTGAGAACAGAAATATTTTCTTTGCAAATAAAGTATATTGTTTTGTTACTTGAATAAATATTTAAATAATTCAACGACCACTTTTCATTAAAAATATGACATTCTGAATCTATTTTCCTTATGAATCCCCTTCCTGACATGTAAAATTGGTGTATTTAAATTATTAGGTAAAGAATAATATTTACAATAAGTATAGTACAGATGTAGGCATAGGTAACTGAAGAAATGTTGTATCGTTCGTATATGTGGCTAATTCTTCTCAATGTTGCGTTTAAATCATAGATAACAAAGATATGAATAGGGCATATTAAATTGAGGTCGATATAGTTTGTGAGTCCAACAAAGATAAGAAATTAAGACGATTTATTTATATTTTTGAATGTGATAACAGATGTTATCAACATTTTAAATTATAACAAAATAATTACACATAGGTAATATTTATGTATCTAAATATTTTGTCTGTAATTTCATTAGTGTCCCTGCTAATAAAATACTATACTACTGTTGTATAATAACCTTTTTCTTATACATTTTTCCTCTTATACCTTTACTTGATTATCGTAACTACTAACTAAAAATAATTGTTGATTTCTTTCAACCATTCATTCCAATTTTGACATGAATTGCTGTCTAACAGAGATGGAACTAGGAATTTTTACGTGCGGGAAAAATTTTAAAATTACGCTCTATCATAAACCAAGATTCAAACAGCCCTCACTACAATTTTTTCTAATAAATAGTATACAATAATACTTATTGAGTTTTTAAATTCATTATTATGAACAAAATTAAAAATATCAAACTTGCAGTGAACAATATATTATCGACTACAAAAATTACACCTCCTACAGTTTTACACTTGGAGATAAAACCCGTTTTCCTCCCCCTAGTTTCGCCCATACCGTCTAGTGACAATTGATTTACATTGTCAATTAAACCAGTGTATACGGACGATGTCGATGTTATTAAAACCATGATATACACAAACGTCTTTAATTTTTTATCATTAAATTCTTCAGTGATAAGTTATTATGTTCTATTCATTTATTTAATTTCTATGGTTTAAATGTAGTTTTTTAGCAGCTGATAAATAACATGACAAAATATATAGTATAGATAGTATAATATAAATACATACAATATATATATATCGCACATATTATTTATATAGGTTTCATATTTTTACAAACAATCAATTTTTTTTACTTATTGCAAAAAAAGTGTCGTTTTTTTTTTACACATGGTCTTCTTAAAGTTATTTAAATATAATGTAAATATCATGGCCGTTATAATAACAGCCCAGATTCATTGATTTTATATGATGCTTTTTAGCAGTCCAAAAAAATAGTGGGATTGAAATTTTAATCCGTGGAACTTATTATAAAAATGATGTTTATATATTATTTTGTTAACTATGATATATTATACAATCAGGGCTACGGGGAAAATTGATAATAGTCAATAAAATCAAAAAAAACTGATAGTTATATCATCTTGTAATTTGTTTCCGAATAAATGAACATGTGAATCATATTAAGGAAAAAAAGATCACTATCAGTGTTAAAAGACAGATTTAAATGCAACCATAGTGTCAAAAGTTATGTTAGGTTAGAATTCTGAAATTTTAAAATTGCTATAATAAACATTTTAGGAATATTGACTACTATCGTTTTTTCCTGTAGCTCATCATTTGAGTACTTCAATATTTTATAATTTTAAATTGTATATGGAAAGTTTTACATCCATATTGTTCTTATTGAGTTTATTTGGTATATAGTAAATTTGTTACAGTTTGATTAGAATTAACTCGTACACATCAAAGAAAAATAATTATTTAAATAAAATGAAAACTCTAATGATTATATAGAATTAGTAATTCAGTAAACTTAAACTGATTTTTAAAGTATTACAATTTAATTTAATATTTAATTATCAATATTTTGATGGGATAAATACATATTTCGAATGATTTTATGCGTCTAGGGTCCGCGATGTACTATATGTGTGTGTTTACAAAAAAATAGTCCACTCATTTAATAAGCTTTTAACTGATAATATATTTTCTTTTTGATGATATAAATAAAAATTAAGTAAATCAGTAAAAATATAAATTGCTTTCGCTTTATTACGTTGATAAATATTAGAAAATTCAATTCCAGGCGTGTAATGGCGTTGTTTCTGGCTCACGCCACCTTTCAGACGTCAATAGTCGAGGCGACTGGGCTGTTGTAAATATGATTTTACTTTTGTTAATAAAAATTGAATTTTTTTAACAAGTATAGAAATATGATTAGCATTTAAAAATGTATATCAAAATATGTATTTACCTTCGTAAAGGTAAATTGAAAATGTGCATTGGTGAACATATTACCGCTTTTAAGGTTTTTAATAATTCATCAACACTCTACTACGTTTTAAATTTACCTCAATATTCTTTGTATTTTATTTAATCAAATAGTTAGTGTCTTGTTGAAATACTTAGGGAACTTGAAACAACTACTCGAATCATATGTACATTTGGAGCACGGATGAATGTTAATTATGTTTAAAATGTATGTTTTAGTTATTATGTTTTATTATATTTTTATTTATTAAGTTTATCAATTTTTTTTAAAAAAAAGCTATTTTTATACATTAAAGTTAAGTAACAAGTTAAAAAAAATCAGAACAAAAAAAAAAACGGTATATTTTCCTTTTTAAATAATTTATAAATAAATTAACTATTATACAATCAAGATAAAAATATTTTTAATAATAAATGTACTTATTAACTTTTAATAATCATTAATATATTTTTAATTATAGTTATTCAATATTTTTTATTTTTTTTTATAAGTGTATTTTATAACTTATTTTAGATGCATTTTTTAATGTCTCGTTCATACTCTCGTTCCATGCATTATCCATTCGTATCAATTCGTAACAGTTATTTTTTTATTCTATAGTCAAGCAATACTATTTTTTTTTTAAAAACAAAAAAAAAAAAAACAATAATTTCTTCGAATCAATCACAGTACGGCGTAATACACACATTAATCTACAATAAATGCCGAATAATTTACCATTGTAAATACATGTAAAACAATATACTGTATAATAGCTAAAATGTGCAGCTACCGTTTGAAAATATTCATGAACTGAACAATCGATTATTACATTAGCCCATTAGAGAAGTGAACTTGGAAGACTATAGTGGCATAGGTATTTATTAAGGACACATGAACGAGAATTCAAACCCGCATTAAATAATTGGTCTTGTAATACATATTGGTTATGGGCATAATTATTGTTATTTTATTTGTTAATAAAATAATAAATTATGGTGACTGGATTGAAGCATTCCGCAAACAGGTACGATCATCGATTAAACGCAAAATAAAAGGTGTTCTTAAAATGTAATAGGTACTGAGTTTGAATCGTTCTCAAATTTCCATAAGTAATCACGTAAAATGCTTCAAATATTACCAACCTGGAATTTGTGATTTATTAAATGAATTCCTTTTAGACTATTATTAATATCGGTAAATGAAAGTTATGTCCCGATGTAAAAGTTCTGATAACATATGACAGTTGAGGGTTGGTATTTCTCAAGTAAATTTGTAAGTAGCGGCCTTATTGCGGCCATTGCAGTCCCAACGTCGTATGTCGATATAAAATATATAGTTTATTACAATAGTTATTTTAGTATATAACTTTGGAAACCCTTAAGTCTAAATACAAATAAATATATTAGACAAATACCTATCCACACATTTTTAAGCGTATACCGAATGTACAATGTCGTATTTCGGTAATATTCCTACAATTATTTGAGACATATAACATTGCATTTCATATTATATTCGTGTAAATCTAATGTGCGTAGATGGAACTGTTTATGTCCTGATAAAAAAGGTCAATTGTGTTATGGATAACATGGTATATGAAACATCTTATATATGTTCCAAAATAACATTCTGTGCACAATACAAGAAATATTCAAAATACATTACTAAATAACATTCCATTTACGTCCCAAGTAATATTTCTTACATGTTACAAAGTATCATCCATTACATATTACAAGTAACATCAATTACATGAAATTTAATTGATATTATTAAATAAAAAATACAAACTTTAAATCAATTTAAGTTTTATTTTTCTCTCTATATTTATTCATATAAAATAATAGTATCAACATGGCATAAATTTTGGTTTTAGTAATATTGGTCATTGCTCATTAACAAAAAATAATTTATAATTTATATTAGAAATACAATAAATAAAATATATAAAAAAAATAATAATAAATTTAAGCTCATAATACAAAATAAATATTTGGTACATATTATATAGACATAAAGTGATAGTTACAGCTTTTTGTACTGATCCAACATCATATTTTCTTCACAAAGTTTGAATTATGTTTACATTGTTGAATTCAGTTAATGGAGGCTTATAGTTTACAGAAAACAATTGTAGAGGTTTGATTTTTTTTTTTTTTTTTATGAATAATTATTGATATCTATAAAAAAATCAAATAAGTAATCTAATTTTAAAAAATAATTGATTTATTACTTGAAATATCAGAATTGTCTAGCATTATTATAACTGGCTATGAAATCTTGTATTATTTATCTTTTTTTTAGCATTAAGTTGTTGGTAAATTTTAGAGACCGATTCATCAGATAATATCACATGCTTATGTCAAGCTTAACTAAAAGAATTTATCAAAAATAAATGACTATTTTAATATTCTAAGTAAGTTTTTTTTTTAATTGTGTAGATATAATGGGTAAGGATATCCTATACTCCTTACCATGCTCATTTAACCTTATAGGATATGTACAGGGGCGGATTTAAGGTACTGCAAACTATGCGGCCGCATAGGGCGGCAAAATTATGTTGAAAATTTATTTTTATTTTGTAAAATTAGGTACATAATTTTTATAATTGTATTTATCACTTCAAAATCTTGAAATTATGGATTTTGTATTTGTTTATTTTTAGCAAAATAATATTTATATTTTCCCAGGAACTCGTCTACGACAACGACGATAGTATTGTATTATAGCTTATCTTATTGTTTAAGAAATGTCTCGTAATACTATAATAAGCAAAAATTGCATATTAGGTAGGTATTGAAAAAATTAATTTATTTGAGAATATTTTATTAAAGAGGTAGTAGGTTTTTTTAGATAGGGGCGGAAAATTGTTAAATCCGCCCCTGGATATGTATTCCAATCAAATGATGGTTCCATAGTCGATCTAGGGTATTTTGTCGTGGCTGTTTTGTCGTGGTCGTATTGGCGTAGCCACTTTTGAGTAGTGGTTTTTTTACGTAATGCTATTTTGGCATTGAGTTTTGACGTATATTTAACAATAATATTTATAACAATATTTATAATTATAAAAATAAAATAAATATAAAATAATTGTAAAACATTTTATTTGAACATACATAGTCTACATACAATTTTATATAATTGACTAATATTTCTATTAAAATAAAATAAAAATACATGACAGTTAAAAAAGTTATAATTAAATACAATTATACATTGGTTCTAAATTTTTTTCAGCTCGTGGTTTCATACTTATAATCCCCTCATTTACTGCAGTCAAAGCTGCCTATAAATCATTGGGATTATTTAGAATCTCTATAACACCTATAATATTTGCAATATTATTATTTAAATAACTATTAATAGTTATTATTGAATTTTACTTCAGATGTTTCAGTTAATGTATAAATGCGATAAAAACAATCATTTTGTATCGGAATCTGTAAAGGTTTTTAGTTGTATTGTTATTATAAGTATCAAATGAGTACGTATATTCATCACGGGTGATTATTTTTTAACCATGAATGCTATTTACTGGGACCATTGTCGATTACGATTGATTAGTAAATATACTTTATGACAATGCAATAAATGTTTTTGTAGTCTACAAAAATGTGCATGTTCAATTAAATTTTTTTTAAATTATTTTGTATTTATTTTTATAATTATAAATATTGTTATAAATATTATTGTTAAATATATGCCAAAATAGCTGTAAGGAAAAATATTTATATGCCAAATTTGTTTACGCTAAAGTGACCATGCTAATACGGCCACACAAAGGTGACTTAAATTACACAGTAGGTAATTAATACGAATTTTTATTAAATTATAGAATTGTTTCTAGTAAAATATTTTATACTTGTAGGCATCATTTAATTTTATTTTCTTAAAGTAGGTATGTAAGAATATTCTATAATATATATATAATTTCATCCTGCATAATGCAAATTAATGACACTTGTGTAATGATCAATATACATGATTTATGCACCTAATAACTATCATAAGATTATAATAAATTGTTTAGAACCCTTATATTAAAATTTGAAAATTTTAATGTTTAGAAAAAATCTACTTTAAAATTTGGGAAAAAATTTACGAATGAGTTCATGGACAATAGTTAGCCATAAATATTTGAATTAGTTGCATTTATAATATATGATGCAACTAATTCAAATATTTATGGCTAACTATTGTCCATGAACTCATTCGTACATTTTTTCCCAAATTTTAAAGTAGATTTTTTCTAAACATTAAAATTATCACAAATACAATGTATATTCAGAATATGTAGTGAGAAAAATCTTATATTAATTCATATTAATTATATTTAAATATAGTGTATTTATAATACACTATATTTAAATATAATTAATATACATTGTATTTGTGAGTGCTTTTTAAGAAGAATATTATTTGTGTTTCAAAATTTATGTTACAAAAACCTTAAATAAATAACTACACAATCTCATAATACGCAGTACATTGATAATATATATATATATATATATAAGCCATAATTTTATATACATATTATAAAAATGATAAATAATTTTGTTTTATTAAAATAATTTTCCTCTCAATAGTCAAATGTAATTTATAACACCTTCTAAAATAAATTCTTAATTTAAATAAAACTTTATATTATTGTCAAATATAAATACAACATATTATCGATAGGTACATAAATTAATCATACACTGAAGTTGTTGATTTCATTACGTACTTAAGTACTTAATTATAATATACCTAACAACCTATTTTTTTATTTTTTTTTATATTAACTATGTGTTCTATAAATTGTTTTAACTTGTATATAATATATTTTGTACTTTAAAATAAAATATGTAAAGGAAAAGAAGAGTGATACAGGGATTATTTATGGATAGTGATACATTTAGGAAGTGTGTTTGGGTTGATTACCTTCCTCTATATTTAAGGGAAGGTTTTCGGAGTTACAAAGTCGAACTTTTGTAACCCTGAAAGCCCTCCAAAAGCCAATCAGTATAATTGGATAATCCTGTAAGTTAAATGAAATACTTACTTAATAATTACTTGTATCGTAGTAGATGAGCTGATCACATATAACTATTATAGGAGTAGAGTGTGGTTAAAATAAATTGACACAGACAAAGCATTTAGATGTCTGATGATGGACACTCTTCGACACTAGTACATAGAATTTAAATCGTAAAGTGAAATAATCGTACTTGATAATAGTTCGTTAAGAATCTCCTTGGAGGGTCTTAGCGATTGGTATCCATAATAATTGAGGTTGCAATCCTTGCAGTTGATGCGCATCTATGATCAAGACCTCGACACGTACACACTGACGCCCTGTGAGTCAGAAGTGTTATGCACGTGCTGATTGCCAAGATTCCACGAATTGTGCTCTTATTGTATAGATAAGTATGGCAAGATGGACCTTGGACCGGTACTTAGATGATTTGTTCTACTTTAAATATCGATGTTGTAATGTTGGATTATTTTGATTATTTGTAATGTATTGTCTGTGTGCGTATCGAAAGATTCGTTATTTGTTGGTTAGTTTTATATGGTTTTATAACATGTTATTTAATCGAATGATGTTGTAATAAAAACAATATTATAATACATTACAAATAAATACTTTTCTTTAGAACACGGTTTTTATGATATAAATAACCAAATTATGATCTAATGGATTGGTATAATTTTTCCTAACTTACTGATTAGTGAAACAGATCTTGGAAGAAAGTTAGTAAAGAAGAACCATACAGAGCGGGGGAGTTGAATGAAGATCGTAAACAAAGGTTGTTCAATGCAGCTCATTGGATATATGGATTATGTACATTTTTACATTTACATTTAATCGGATTTCGTCACATCTATGAGGTTGTGTTTATTGAAAGTAATAAAAATCATTATGCCATTTAAACATTAATGGGATTTTGATGTGTGATTGTGTTGATAAATTTAAACGTGTGCATGGTGTAAAAACAAGTGCTGATGAATCCGCCTCTAATGATTGGAAAGTTGACAGGCTAAAAATAATTTTGAAAGATTTTTCACCAGATAACATATTTAATGCAGATGAAACTGGACTGTATTATCGAGCGACACCCGACGGTTCTTTATGTTTCAAAAAAGACGTTCTATCTGGTTCAAAAAAAGCAATGGACAGGATTACAGTCTTATTATGTGTCAATATGACCGGGAGTGACAAAAGAAAGCTGCTTGTAGTGGGAAAAAGCTTAAAACCTCGATGTTTTAAAAATATGTCTATAAATAAAATCCAGTGCATTACCACGCGAATAAAAATGCATGGATGACTTCAACCATATTTTCAAACTGGCTATATGAATGGGATAAGGAATTGCAAGAAAAATCTAGGTCCATACTTCTTCTTATTGATAACTGTACTGACACGGTCCTGCGGTAGGTGGAGGTACAGCACGTACACCACTATCGCGGACCGCGCCGGCTCTCTACCCAGCTACAACCTGGAGCAACGACAATACCGGCCCGGCAAAACCTCACCTACCTCGTATATCGGGCAGGGGGGGGGGAACCGTTTCCGGAAACCGGTGACAACGTACTCACCGTACCGCAAAGGCGGCCTGTGCTGTTTCGACCGTCACATAACGTGCATCGTTACGTTCATCGTTTTCGACCATTTATATTGTGTTTTCACTGTATATTTCTATTAGTTGTTTTTTTTTGTTATTGGTGCGATCAAGTGATATAATTGTATACGTGACTTTATTTTTATTATAAAAATCAAGTACATAGTATCTACTACAATTCTTTTGACCGGCCACCTCACCGAGGACAACCGTGAGTCCGCGTCAAATTGGCTCCCCGAAAAAGGAATCACCCGGTGAAAGAAGGCAAGGTAAGAGTTTTTATTCACTGTCACTACCTCGGATTTGCTAAAATATTGTATAATATATAGATATTCCAGGTGTGCTTAGTATTTTTTTGGTGGCGCGTTATATATTTTCGTCTCTGACGAATAGGGAATTACGCGCGACTCAAAATAGCAGTGAGATAACGGTTAGGGTAGAGTAGTCGTTAGCGATATAACACCACACCGCACAACTCCCCTTCCTAAACCGGCCCGTCGAAAATAGATCGACGAGCGCGACAGTGACCTTGTAGCACCACACGCACAACGCGGATCACCGTCGTCGCCGCCGCCGTTACCGTCGCTCGTGATTTTTCGTAAATTATCGCACGGTGCGGTATTATCTATTATCGTTAACCGCATTTTAATCAACGACCACAGCAGCGCGTTAGCGGGCCACATTATCAAAATAACAACAGCTGCGTGATAAACAGTTTGTTTTTTTTTTCGATTGTTATTCATTTCAATTATTCGAGTTTTTTTTTTTAAAAAAATGTCTTTTCTTCACTAAGTCTTGTTTAGTGACGCGTATACTACACCTCCCTTTGCGTATACTCCAATCAATAGTTTATTGTATCGAATAGTTGTAATTAGAATTATTTATAATTAATTTTTACACTTTGTCGAGCAAAAATATTGATCAACTGACGTTGACGGAGTTGCGTCATGAGTGTGAGAGTAGGCTGATACCGTCATCCGGGTCCAAAGCGGACATTGTAACAAGACTAGAGGAACATTTGCGCACAACCGGTGTCGACCCAGCGAGGGTACTTTTCACGATTTCTGTCGGCGACGGACAGGTACGGGGCGATTCGACAGTAATTGTAGACACTGCGCCTTCCACTAACGCAAGTTTGTTGGGGGGTGACTTCGATAATAATCGTTTACAGTCGACATCCAACCCACTCGACACCGCGAACACCGGAAATATTTTTTCGTCCGCCGCAGCGCAACTCGAGCCGCTACGTCAATCGATCGGTCATCAAACCGAACGTATCGCATACGAATTACGCATAGCGAAGTTGGAAGCGAGTTTATCGCAGCTATTAAATCAGCAACGACAAATCTCGCAGGGATATGAAAACGACGTGTCCACCCAACACCAATCGCGACGCGAATCGGTACGTCTTCCGGTAGACACTCACGACAATACGTACGCGCACGCTCAACATCGAGAGATTCCGACCGTTTTTCAAAGTGACAACCACGCGCCCGCACAGGCGGGTGACGACCGCGTCAACACCGCAGCGAGTACGTCGTATTACACGCGTAACTTGACCGGTCAACAAACGGGTTTAAATAATAATTCGCGGAATTTTTCGTCATTCGCACCGCGATCACAGGAACGTTCCGTATTAATACCGTATGAGGACTTGCGCGCCGCAAGAGCTTCACTACCTGAATTCTCCGGAACAAGGGCCGAAGACCCCATACGATTTCTAAATAATTCGGAATCTGTCCTATCGCAGGCAAACATACACATGTCCGGCTGGTGTAGAGCTGTTGAACCGCAATTAAAAGGTACGGCCGCGACTTGGTGGAAATCCATTAAGGTCCTGGAACTATCCTGGGATGAATTCCTAGTCGAATTTTTAACAAATTTCGACAATGACGAAATTCTACTTCGGTTGCGCGCTGATATATTGTCGACACGACAGTCCGCGACACAATCATTAACGGAATTTATTTTGGATAAAATCCAACTCGCGCGTCGCGTAAATACTGGCCTATCTGAAGCGGATTTGGTTCTGTACATTACCGGATTAACGCGCGAAGAATTCCGTACGCACATACGACTTCGACAGCCGTCTACTTTCGCCGAGCTTCGACGCATCGCGAGTATTTTAGATCCTGTCGTATGCACACCACGCTCAACCCCGCGACATGATAACAATCAACCCGGGCAAAGGAGGTGGCAAGGTCGTGACACGGGGCTACCCGTTTCACAACCCCGCGCGAATGCTCCGAATAGGAACGCGCATGCGTCTCAATCGCGCACGAACCGTTCGAGCAGCGATCAGCCGGGGCCGTGTAGGTACTGCGGTGAACGACACTGGCATAGGCAGTGCCCGCACAGACCGACCACGTCGGGAAACGGCGGGGGAGCCAGGGGGAACTAGTCCATCCCGTTGACTCCGAACAATCCCACACAACATCACCCACCAAGTTCGGTATTACGGGCGGTAAAAATTTAGGCGATTTTTGCACAAATTTCTCCGCCACGTCGTCGGCGAACACATCGTTCAACGCACACGACGACGCACCTGTCGAGACTCAATCTCAGACCCCCAACCTGCACCACCCCATTCTCAGTCTTGCTCATCTCAACGGTGACACGCAAGACCACAATCACTCGGCTTCGGGGGAAGTCTTAGGTGCAGGGACAAAGGCAACAGAGACACGAGTACTCACCACCACAGGTAGCGGGGGCGCACTCACATTACACAACCCCACGTCAGTCACACCTGTAGAAGATCGGCTAGCGAACACAGAGGCAATCGAAACGGATGCTTTGGTTATGGCAATTCAACCTGCTCAACAAACATCCTTGGTCGCGGTTAAGAACCAATTGTCCCGTTCCGCTCAGCCATCTAAGTCAAATATCGTCTCGCGAACACGCCCAGACAAAATTCCGACCCCCGCGGTCGAACTCGAATTTCCGTCAGGCTTCGTAACGGCACTTTTAGACTCACAGGCACAACAATCGTATGTAAATCCGACCATTGCCAACAAATTTGGCACACCCACACACGGACTAAAATCATCAGTTCGAATGGCAGACGGCCATGTAGTCACCACTAGCGGCTCGGCTGCGTTCGAAACTAGGATATGCACGCTAGATATTTCTTTCGAAGCGACCATCTTAGATGATCTGTACTGCAACGTATTACTTGGACACGACTTTCTAGTTCAAAACGAAGTCTCTTGGGATTACGCCGCATGCACAATTCACATGGGTTCACAGATTAGGACATCGACATGCTGGAAGGGCCAACCACAGCCACATAGCGCGATTCCTGATTTAAGTCAGTTAGATATTGGGGGCGACCGACAAACTCGCGCGAGACTTACTGCAGTGTTAAACAAATATCCAGTAGTGTTCAGCGATAAGGTAGGCCGCACCAAATTAATCGAACATGAAATTCTGTTAAAGAATCCCACTCCTATCGCGCTAAGACCTTACCCGTACCCAGTTCAGAAACAAACTGAAATTGACAATATGGTGCGCGATATGGAAATCCAAGGCCTCGTAGAGCCAAGTACCTCACCGTGGGCCGCACCAGTAGTATTAGCGAAAAAGAAGGACGGAACCGCCCGACTTTGCGTTGACTATAGGCGACTTAACGACGCGACCGTATCCGACGCGTACCCCATTCCCGATCTAAACAAAATGATTCGACAAATGCGGGACGCGAAGATTTTCAGCGTACTTGATCTCAAATCTGGCTATTGGCAAGTGCCACTTAGCACTGACGCGCGAAAATACACGGCATTTCGGACGCGTAGAGGTCTTTTTCAATTTCGAGTATTACCCTTTGGTCTCAAAAATAGTCCCATGACTTTCGTTAGACTTATGAATGAAGTTTTGAGGGGGTATTTAGATGAGTTCGTACAGGTCTACCTAGACGACATCGTTATTTTTTCAAAAAACGAGTACGACCATTATGCCCACTTAGACAAAATTCTGGAACGCTTACAGAGATTCGGACTAACATGCCATACAAAAAATGTAAAATTGGCACATCGCAAATTTTATTTTTAGGGCACATTGTAGACGCTGAGGGTATCGAGAAACAACCGCAGAAATTAGAGTGTATCAACAATTTTCCGGTTCCAAAAAAGGTAAAGGACGTTCGTAGATTTATGGGGGTTTGTAATTGGTACAGTCAATTCATTGACAACTATGCCGACATTATAGCCCCACTTTCGGATCTATTAAAACAGGGGGCGAGATGGAAATGGACAAGTACGGAACAGCGTGCGTTTGAAAACATTAAACGCGAACTGTACTCGTCACCGAAACTATCACCACCAGATTATAGCGCACCGTTCTGTTTACAAACTGACGCAAGCGAAATTGGCGTTGGAGCAATCCTCTTCCAATGGGGTGACAGCCCGGAGGACAGACGCATAGTTTCTTACGCGAGCAAAAAGTTTAGTGACACACAAAAACGGTACTCTGCGGTAGAACGCGAGTGTTTGGCTATAATTTGGGCGACGGATAAATTTCGGCCATATCTCGAAACCCGACGTTTCGAACTCTTGACCGACAACGCGGCTCTAACATGGCTACATAGGGCAAAGGACAAAAATTCCAAATTAACGCGGTGGTCTTTACAACTAGCGAATTTGGATTTTAGCACAGTACACGTACCGGGTAAGCTCAACGAGGCACCTGACTTACTGTCGCGCGATCCTGCGCCTGGCGAACCAGTAAACGAGGACAGCCTCGAGGATAAGTTAGTTGGGGTCCCCATCACTCACACAAATCACGGACCCAAAACCGACAATCTTTTTTCTACTTTCGCCGCCAATGATAGTAACGCGCCCATCACAACGGATATTCTCGTAGCGTGGCAGTCCGAAGACTTGTCTACGTCCGAAATTATCCATCACCTCACAGCGGACATCCCGGCGCGCAATACGAGAAGTTCCAAAACCGGAACAGACACATATGTCTTTACCGATAGGCTTCTACGTATAAACATCGGCAACAAACCTCCTCGTCGTAATACCCAAGTCCAAAACACAACACGTCATTTGGAGGTATCACGATCACGTTTTAGCTAGCCATCCAGGATGGAAAGAAACGTACAGGGCGGTTAGGCAAAGGTTCTACTGGAAGGGTCAGAAAAACGACGTCAGGTTATACGTAGGTGCGTGTCATATATGCGCTTGCACGAAACCACTTAACACACGTCCCGATGACCCTATGCGCGCTAGAACACCAAAACAACCATGGGAAGTTATTAGTATTGATCTGATGGGCCCCTACCCCCGCACACATAGGGGCAAAGCATATATACTAGTAGCGACCGATTGTTTTAGCAGGTGGACCGAGGCTTACCCACTAGGCACCGCCACCACTAAAACAATAACCGAAACACTCGAACGCGAGTTCTTTTCACGTTTCGGTTATCCACGCGTGTGTCTCAGTGACAACGGCCCCCAATTCGTCTCAACCGAAATGAAAAGCGCGTTAGATAGTTGGGGAACGGAAGGTTGGACGACTCCGGTATACCACCCGACAGCCAATCCCGTTGAGCGTCGTAATCAAGAACTAAAAAAAGGTTTGCGCGCACAACTAGTGAATGGTAAACATAGTTCCTGGGACGCAAAACTGGCCCCGATTCTGTTTGCGATTAGGAATAGGCGTAATGAGCAGACTGGCTATACCCCTGCAACGCTCGTTCTTGGTAGAGAATGCAGAAGACCGGGGGATTGGGCACTGTCGTCATCAATGCACGTTCTTGTCGATATACATGAAAAGGAGAGGTCAGCGCGCGAGCAGCGTATTTTAGGTGACAAACTAACGACGGATGGTTGCAATGATTCCAAGTTTTGCGAGGGCGACGTAGTCTACTACAAGTCACACCACCTGTCGAAAGCACACGACGGTTTCCACGCCGGTTTCGCCCCAAAGTGGTGGAGACCGGTAGTACTTGCAAAACGAGTCGGGAAAGGAGTATTTCTCACCGATCAGTCACCGGCACGAAAACTTCACGTCTCGTGCTTAAAACGGGCAAAGGACAATCTAACTAACACGTAACGGTAAAATAATTTATATATAAGTTACTGAACGCATGATGTTTTTAGAACGAAATGTCCGGAGGGAAGAAAACCTCACCGCTTACCTTGGAGCAGGTGGCGGAGCTGCTGCGTCAAGCGACCGAGGCGGTGACACAGGGCAACCAGCAGACGGCGGAAACTGTGATGGCGATGCGGGAGGAGGATACCCGCAGTGACCCGGTCCTGGGAGCGGCGTTCCAGAGAGGGTGGACCGCCTGTGTGACTGCCATGAATCTGGCAGTGCGGGCTCCTGCGACGGACGCAAAACGGCAGAGGACCAGTGGGAAAGCCCACCCACCGCCCTAACCACCCAGACCGACCCGTCCAGCCACCCAGTCCAAACCGTCCACAGCGACCCCGCCGACGAAGACTCCAGGGATGCCCAGAGTGGTGGGAAAAATCCCACCGCTACCATCCCAGTGGTCGGATGCGGAGAAAAACCGGGCGCTGCGGTACAACCCGTTGGCCGGTTATCGCCCATCCAACGTTGCGGTGGGAAGTCGGCCGCCAACGTCCGAAGGATCCAGGAGCCAAAAGGCCCCTGGGTCCAACGGAGCTCCGGACAAAAACCGGAAGGCGCCGTCGAAACCCGCAACCACCACTGGCGACGGCGTAGTGACGGGGAAACAAAGGAAGTGGGAGAGGTTCCTCCGGATCAAGGCGGCCAGGAAGGCCAAGAAGGACCGGCCGGCTGGAACCAGCCAGCAACATCAGTTGGCCAAGCACCCGGTGCCTTCGGAGGCTACCACAAGGAGGAGCCGATGGAGATCGACGTCGGGAGTACCAAGGACGCTGCCACCCTGGGCACTTCCCGAGACGAAGTCGCCGTGGGGAAATCGGGTAGAGACGTCATCGACGTCTACCTCGAGTCCCCTCTACCACCACTTCCTGAACTGGAGGAGCTCACCTTCGAGACCCCGCTCACCTCACCGAGGCGCACCCCGTGAACTTGCTCACCACCACGACCAGCACGGACGTTGTTGTCGTACCCGGCTGTGTGGCTTGGCGGGGGACTATGACACGGTCCTGCGGTTGGTGGAGGCACAGCACGTACACCACTATCGCGGACTGCGCCGGCTCTCTACCCAGCCACAACCTGGAGCAACGACAATACCGGCCCGGCAAAACCTCACCTACCTCGTATATCGGGCAGAGGGGGGGGGACCGTTGCCGGATACCGGTGACAACGTACTCACCGTACCGCAAAGGCGGCCTGTGCTGTTTCGACCGTCACATAACGTGCATCGTTACGTTCATCGTTTTCGACCATTTATATTGTGTTTTCACTGTATATTTCTATTAGTTGTTTTTTTTTGTTATTGGTGCGATCAAGTGATCACCACTATTATTATTATTGCTACCATTATTATAATCGTATACGTGACTTTATTTTTATTATAAAAATTAAGTACATAGTATCTACTACAATTCTTTTGACCGGCCACCTCACCGAGGACAACCGTGAGTCCACGTCAGTACTGCACATCCAAATAAAGTTCAACTCAAAAACATCACTTTAGAATATTTGCCACCAAATACGACATCCTTAATCCAACCCTTAGATATGGGTATTATCAAAAACCTCAAGGTGAGATATAGAATGAAACTAGTTAATTTTATTCTAGAAAAGATTGAGGAAAACCTGTTTGATCAATCTGCAACTGCTAATAAAATAAATGGCAAAATAAACATATTACAAGCAATATAGTTTGTATCAGAGAGTTGGCGAGAAGTTAGCTGCTCAACTATTATGAATTGTTTCGCTCATTGTGGATTTTCTAATTTTATTGGTCCACAACCTGAGTTGACCAGATCCACACTAAACAGCTTAGACGAACAATTACAACGTTTTGTATACCTTCCACATCCAAATATTTTATTTCTTGTATATTATATTTAATTTAATTTATATAGTAATTATTTCACTTTTTTCAATTATATGATAATAAAAATAAAAACTTTTTTGTATTTTACTTTTTTTTTTTTTTACTAATTTCGGTTTTTATGGGCAACCGCTTAATGTGGGCAAACAGAGCTGGTCCCAACGCGCCTACATTAAGCGGAATCCACTGTAATAGAATTCACAAACATTTAACATAACTACCGTTAAATATTATGGTTAAATATTAATCATTACTCGGTAGTTACCTAACTATCTGCATCGTAGTAAAGTATGTCCTTATTATAATATAAAGGTATACACGCCTCATGGTGTGGGTTGTTTGATCAATGGTGCGGAAAAAATTCCGTTTTAAATCAACCGCATTTGATGAAACTCGTTTTGTATATTTACCTTTTTTACAACTCTTTTGCGTATATTTACCTTTTTTACAACTCGTTTATGTTAAAAAACACAATTGAACTACACACGTACATATGAGCTGTATGCAGATCATATTTTAAGAAATTTTCAGTGGGTGGAATTGAACAAAATTATCTACCAGAGGAACATAGAGGGAAAAATCAACTCCTGTCAAGATGGTCGTTACGATTATGTGTTAGTTAATGACACGATCATCCATGATCATCTGGGTAGCATTCAGTTATCACTGGGTGGAACTGATATCACGTACTTTATATGTTAAAATATGCTTTGGCTGTATGTGATGAAAATCCCCAAAAAAATAAAACTCGTTTGCACACATAATATTCGGTAGGGATTTCGTATCTGCTACTGGTCATAACAACTGGTCATTCTATAACATATCACCAAGTTTTAATGAAGTATCATCATAATTATTACTATTAAACAAAATAATTTTTTCAATTCAACTTGCATGATGGAATATATTTCAAATATTTTTTATACAAGTTAAGCAATCGATAGTTTTATTTTAAATGTTACTCATGTACAGTTTTCTTTCCCTTATAATGTATTACATTATTTTTAATTGTTTATGTTTAAATCCGTTTCACTCTGACTTTGCATAAGTACATCAATTACTTGATGTATATATGAATGCATTGTACAAAATAGGCTAAAAAATAATGTTTGTGGAAACTTTCCACGCTATTCGTCATCTTGGGGTTATCATTTGATTTGACGAGTCCATAAGATAAACATATATTATTATCAAATATCTGATAACTTGTATTGCAATTTGTGATTAATTTAAAATATATTTACACTAATGTGTGTCGTTGTGTGCAAACGAGTCACCGATTTTAGGGTAAAAAAATGTTGAAAGTTCGCAAACAAGTTGCTACCATCGAGTTTCGTCAAAAATTTAACGCAAAACGATCCAAAATACGATCACACATAGTATTGAGGTATATTGAGGGGTTAGGAGGATTTCCACCGTCGAGATTTTTTTTTTTTACTTTTTGGCGGAAGCTGTGATTATAAGTTGAATCCATTATTATAACTCCTCAACCATCATACATCTTCTTCTCTTCTTCTACTTCGCCTTCCTCCCAACTATTTGGGGTCGGCCACCCTTGTCCTACACCTCCACTTTACTCGGTCAATCACATCTCCTCTGCACACACCGACAGCCTTCATGTCATTCTCCAAAGTCTCCAACCATCTCTTTTTTGGTCTTCCTCTTCCTCTTTTCCCTTCAACGTCCATCTTCATAACCACTCTTACTGCATTCGTTTCCTCTCGCCTCATCACATGCCCAAACCATCTCAGCCTATTTTCTCTCATCTTGTCCACAATTGGCGCTACACCAACACTACCTCTCACGTATTCATTCCTTATTCTATCTTCTCTTGTCACTCCACTCAACCATCTAAGCATTCTCATTTCCGTGTCACTCATACTTTGTTCTATTCTCCTGTTAACCGCCCAACACTCTGAACCATACAGCATAGTTGGTCTCACTACACTTTTATAAAATTTACCTTTCAGCCTAATTGGAATTCTCTTATCGCATAACACGCCCGATGCTTCTCTCCATTTCATCCACCCGCACTTAATCCTATGTTTTACATCAATGTCAAAGCCCCCGTCCTTTTGAACAAAAGATCCTAAATATTTAAAGCTCTCAACTTCACCTATCACATCACCATCTATTGTCAGTTGTCTCCTCATTCCTTCAACTTTTTGGTCTCTTTGTCCAAAATCATACTCAATATACTCAGTTTTATTTCTACTAATTCTCAATCCCTTTTCTTCGAGGGCTAACCTCCACTCATTTAACCTATTATTGACAACTTCTAGGTTTTCTCCTATCAGAACTATATCATCCGCAAACATCATACACCATGGTATCTCACCCTGTATCTCCTTTGAAACCTCATCCATTACCACTGAGAAAAGGTAGGGGCTTAGAGCTGACCCCTGGTGACCTCAACCATCATACATAACCTATCAAATATGGAACCCAATTTTGTAATTATAATAGAGTGAATAAGTGTATAGATTTTGCTCATTCCCTCCTTGAAAAATTATTCCAAATATGTAACTGATCACACACACACACACACACACATTTAATGGTGTCTAACCAAATAGGCTACAACCATAATGCGCTTATACGTATTCCTACGTCGGTTTATGAGCGCGATCGTATGTTGAATTGCACTGTTGTGTGAATCTCTAAATTGTTGTACCAGTAACTATATCCGCCTAGCGTTTCAAGTATCTAGTCGATTTTCCACTCGTGTTGTGATTGATTTTCGATCCAGGCCAGCGCACACCGAGGGTAATTCTATATCCACTCGGCAAGCGTTTACGTGTATACCCAATCGCGGTTTATTGCGTAACTAGTTTATATTTTATAATTTTCATATTATATGTGCGTTCCTAAAATGTCAACTCGAATCCGCAATGAATAAAATATAATATACAGGTCGCTATGCGATCGGTCGTGTGATAATGAGTTATTAATGAAAAGTTGTATAACATATACACGTACAAATTTAAACTAAGTCAACGGCTGATTTTCATGCTGCCAAGAATGATCGTCATTACACCCCGTGATTGTATAATGTCACATCCAAATGACAATTACCAATTGAAACTTTCAGCGTAACTCTGTCACTTCAGTTAGTACTCATCATGACGATATGGCGTGTATAGGCTCGGTATAATTCGAAATATTTTCCAATGTTATAAAAAATTAAAATAGAAATCAAATGGTCGGCTTCGATACAGCGATAGGCGAATGATATTACGATATTCATCTTTTAAAATTTAAATCGGTGTATCATTTTTTTCGAAAAACTATACTCAGTGAAAGAGGTAGGGTAAATCAGTTTGAATTTCGAAGAGTAGTTGATGTTGTATAAATAGAAACAAATTCCTTATTAAGGTTGGTTTGCTTTAAGTCGAACATTTTAAAAGGAAAAATCACAAATTAACAAATCTCGTTAAAAAAAATATTAAATGTCCATAAAATGCTAATGGAAATAATCTGTAAAGCAATAATAGTATTTTATTAATATTTTAATAGGTAAGAACGGTTTTTTTTTAAAGTTATAAAACTATTTTTAATATTTTATTTTTATAGATGTATTAATGACTTTTTTATATAGCGAAAAAAAATCTCAATTTCTGGATACATTCTAAAAATCCACAGATTAGAAGCTAAGAGCTACATACTTTTGTTATATAATGGAAAAATTCGACACTCGATCTTGGTTTAAACTTTTTGTACTTTTTTCTCCGTTTTTCTCAATAATTAGGAAAATTCTTAATAAATTTAAAAATGTACTTCCTTGTATCAACTTGATACCATTTAATGTCAGCAATTTTCCAAAAACCATACATTATGGTGGAACCAATACATTCTTTTTTTTTTTACTAAGAATCTAATAAAGTTGAATATTATACCTTTAGACTTTGAATTGATGCAGTTGCACAAAATGTCCTATGTACAGTATGTTACTGCACCATCTCGTCATTAAATTTTATTTTTACGCAGCAAATATTTGACAGTTTATAAATATATACCTATTGATATTAAAGCAATAATTATCGAAAATTCGCTATTAACAAATTATTTTACGATGAAAATGCTCAGGCTAATATGTTTCTAACTTTAATATTCATTAAGATATTTCGAGATTAAAATGTTAAATATAGCTCAAATATGAAAGTAATTTACTCTACAGGTTACCGTATAAAACTTTTTACTAATGAAAATTAATTTAAATGAAAATGTTCTATCTGGTTAAGATATTATTTTTTAAAAATTAAAAAGTTCTGTATACAAAGAAAAAAAATGCATTTATACTTTTGACAAAATAAGTATAGGATTCGATAATTTTGTATCTTCTGCATCTATTTATATCAATATAATAATTCAACATATTTAATACGTAGGTATCAATTACGGTTATGGATATTATTACAATAATGTTTTTACAAGATTTTGTATTAAGGATAATATCACAAGATAGCCTTCCTTATCCATGTTTGCTGAAGGACAAAGAAGTGGTGACCACAGGTCAACACTTTGTTTAATAGTTGTTATTAAGATATTTTTTTACCTCTCATAGCACTTGTGAAACAAAATACTGAATAAAGCACTAACTAAATTTAAAATCAAATATACCGGGGTGTTTTATTCGTTACCACATTTATTTTTCAATTAAACTAAGTGCAATTACTTTTCAACCAAAAGATGCATAATAACATTTTAATTAAAACAATAAAAAATAAATTCGTATTTAATTAGTAATTTGTTCCTGTAGATATTCTAACACTATCTTTACGTGTGAAAAAATTATATTAGTAGACAAAACATCTATTTTTATAGTTTCTTTTTTCAATATTACCATTTCTTTATTTACGCTAGATTGAGACAGTTTGAATTTTTTTTTTCAATGATTTTTTTATGCATCTCACTTTTTACTTAAGAATTTGAGTTTTTTTTTAAACTTTTTGATTTTACGAGTTTTTCAAAATGTGTTCACTTTATCGGTGGTATTGCACGTTTTATTATTTTAATCGATTCATTACACATATTTAAACGTTAAACTTATATTTCAACCTCATCAAATTATCGATCACGAAAACTTTTTTAAGAAATGTAACAGGGTAAACTGCTAATACACATATAGAATAAAAATCTCCCAAATTAAACAGGAATCATAGGATAGTATAGAATATTCTTTAATATTAAATTAGATGAACGAAAAATGTATTTTTCAGTAAGATCTTTTAGCTAAGCAGGCTTAAACCATACTACCATATTGCACATAAAGTCTTTGAATGAATGTGATAAACTTGAAATTTATTTTGTATACATCGTGAGCTTATACGAGTATATAGACATGGCGTGTAATAATAAATTGCCAGCAGCTATTAGAAAATTGTTATTTTGAATGATGTGCCACTTTGAGTTGGAAAACACTGATATACAGTGAATAAAAGTAATGCAATTAAATGTAATTTAGAATAATAAAAGAATAATAAAATAAAATGTTCAACAATTTCTAATTACGGTTTAAAATATAACTGTCAAATATTATTTGCCTCAACGGAGAGCAACGCTAACTATAAATAATATTTGACTTATTGAGTTCTTATTTTTTGTGACAAAAAGTTTGCAATAAACCGTTTGAGTATAATGGTAATATTTAAAAATTGTGTTACACAACAGAATATTAAAATATTATAGTATGTAGCTATCAAATCGAATGATTAATATTGTTTATGACAAACACTGGTTATAGTTGCTTTTCATGATTTTTTTTCAAACTAGGAAAGCTTAAAAATACGAATTAATCTTAAATCTATGTAAAATTTATAAGGATACTGCACATGATTTTTGATTATAATTTTTTATTCAATTTCAAAATTTCTACAAAAAAAAACGTAAGTAAGTGTTGTAAATTGTTGATTTGCTCAGTCACTTCACATGAAATTTAAAATGTATCCTCAAAGATGAATAAGGGTAAAAGAGACCATTCTCAAATTTTAACAACATTGACGTCATTGAACATGTTTTCATACAGTTGAGCATAATAATAATATGTTTGTATCTCACACCAAACACTTTTTTATTTAATTTATAATCATCTACATCTCAGTACTACATGTTAGCATTACATTTTTAATTTCAACATTTGGCAACATTTTTAAATGTTCAAACTATTTTTATACTTTAAATTAGTGTTATGATGTTTAAATAAAATAAAATTTTATATTTAATACTTAATTAACGTTTAATATAACCCTTAATGGAAAGTATGAACTTATATTATTTTTTGTTTTGAGTACTGTGATACTTAAAAAAATATGTAAGTTCTCACTTATCATTAAGGGTTTTATTAATTATCAATTAAATATTAAAACAAAATTTCATTTATATCCATTTCGTAAGACATTTTAAACTATAAAAAAGTACAATATATTGCATACAACATTTTTATCTTCAAACATTGATACAATAAAATCCATTCCTTTGGCCTACCAATATATTTTCTAATATAAAATATTGAAAACTTTATGGCAAAAACCATATCATAAGAAAATAATTTACATTCGATAATTACATATTGTGATTTGTGTGTAAGACATAAACGATTGTTTTTAAACTTATATTTGTGAATATTAGATTATAATTTTATGTATGTACAACATATTTGTACTGGATTATATGTTTTTATTTTTAAAACACATATATATTATATTGTATAATGTTTAAAAATAAGCAAATAAACGTAAAAATTTAACTTTGATTGATTGATCGAATACTATAAAGTAAATCGTTTAGATTTAATAATTAAAAAAAATTTAATGATTGCAATGGTTATTAAAATTGTATAATTAATCTAGGAAATTAAAAGCTGTTTAGTTCTAAATTATAATAATTATTTATATTAACTGAAACGAATTAATTTCCGTGCTTGCTAAGGATTATTAAAATGTCAGTTAATTAAACAATAAGTGTTTTTGAAACAAAAATAAATCGAAGCTTGGCGACCCGTATTTAATCTTGACCATTTATTTTGTATTAAAAAATGCATACAATTGAAACTTTTAGCGTACTTTCAAATGAATAAGAAAACTAAAAATAAATCATTCTTCGAGAAATAAGTAATCCATTAATAATAGAATAATAAAATAATACAATTAAAATTAGTAGTAAATGATTATTATTCGTAAATAAATAGTTTATATAGGTTTAAAAAATAAATAACTACCGATAGAAAATGAAGACCAAAAAATGCATAATAATACTCCAGGCTAAACACATACTAATTTATATATTTATATATTGAAATTATTAATATTTTTATTTTTTTTTATTTTTTTTTTTTTTTTTGTCACTTACTCCCGATAGAAGGTTATGATAAGTAGCTACTATGGATTTTATTAGAATAAATAATTCAGAAAAATAACTCTGACCAGAGATCAGAAGAATATTCAAATTAAAAAAAACAATATTATAGTTATAGGATATACGTTTTTTAGATTATCATAACAAATACTGAGTCACTTCATGGTATCTGTATTCCAAGTTCGAATCAAATTTAAACTAAAAGAATAATATGGTTTTGAATCATCAAAATTTCAAAATAAATTATTTTTACATTTAAAATATCATGCTCATTTATACATTTAAAAAGTCTTTTTCCTGAACTCTTTTATTCGATATTATTATCTTTTTTAGTGGGGAACAACGGGTGGACATTTTCTAAATATACTTCTGTCGTTAAATTAATTACAGTACTACGTGAATAATAATCTAAGATCCATAGTCTTCTCAATGGCTTAATTTTTATTCTCACTATGCAGCATAAAATTTGCGCCATAAATTGTTTTGATTAAATCGTCAAAAGTAGTTTTTTAGATATTTTCATACAATTCGGAGCATAATAACAGACTGTAGTTTCATTTTGTATCAAAACATTAAGATAAAATGTACTTGTCTCAACGAGAAAGCTATGAATGCAAATACGGATGTTTGATCCATCCGTTTTATCTTTTTTTTTCTTTTTTTTTTTCAAGTGACTCTACGGATAATAATAATCTATTCGAAGTAACTTTAATGCTTGATTTCCGATTTCATTAGATGCTCTATAGAATATAGGGTGCAAGAATTTTAACTTGTTTTGTTTGGAATATAAAAATAAATCGTTTTATACCTAATTAATTTTTTATACTAATTTGATTTTCAATAGCTGATAATTATTGAAACGATCTGTTATTACTAAACGCAATATTCACACGCTTAAGTGTAAAGTTTTGGTTTATAAATCAAGTACTAAAGATAAATGGTTAATTACGTTTTGAACAACATGGATTTATTTTGGTATTGTTTATTATAATAAACATTAATGCTTTAAAACCACAAATTTGTTCATAACTATTTACATCAGATAATAATAGGATATATACTATAGTTTAATATCGACTTACAAATTTATAAAGTTCCGTTAGTTGCGAGATTTAGTTAAAAGTTTAATGGACTAATAAATCATAAGTGACGATAGACGAAATTTTTTTTTGTTTTTTACTTTATTGATTTTGTCTTGAAGGGTTTGCGATGTGTGTTCTTTGTTGATATCATAAGTACCTGTTATTTTAATAGTGAAAATTAAATATTTTTATTGCATAAGACAATTACATAATTTTATAATATAATTATATTATTTTTGTGTTTTATAATAATATACTGAATGTGTATTTATACATCGGTAAACACCCACACAGTAAATTGCGATTATAATAAATGATTAAAAATCAATTTTCAGATTTCACCCGGAAAATAGTTATTAATAGAGTCTATTAGTCGCGATTTATAATATAATTTTTATAATATAACTTACATTAAAATTATATATTTTACATTAAGAATTATTCACGTTTATTTACGTTTTAGACGGAAAATATTTAATTTAATTAATAATCAAAAAAATAATTATCTTCTCCGTGGAACAATTTCTGAAGTGTCATTTGAATGACACGTAATCTTTAACATTATTAAATCGTATATCATAAATGTAATCAATTTAGGTATAAAAACAATACAACTCAATTCAATTTAATTTAAATAATATAAATGTGGCATTAATTCCTTGTAGGTAGTATTAGATATAATACTTAAGTAATATTTTGAAGTGCAGAAATGTATTACAGTCTAGAAGCACTTTTGGGTTAATCATAAAAATTAATACAAACTTGAAGGAACACTTTTATTGATAAAACATAAAGGCATACATTAATATGAAATAAATCATATTTAATTGAACTAAGTATATAGCAGGTAAATTACAAAATGAATGTGTTTAGTTCAACTATTTTCTAATGTTTACCAAAATAATGAAACAGATGAAATTCTTAAGTTAGTTAAGACTTCATGGTCGAAAAAGGGGTCAGATGAATCAGTTTATATATTTTTTAATTGGTTTATATAGTAGGAAAACAAAAAATATAACTTTAAATTTTCTAAAATTTGTGAAAAAAAGGAATCTAGGAAAGTAAAAAAATGGTAGGTACTACAATACTATTATATCGTTTCCCTACCCACATGGCATGGCAATATTCTAATAATGTTAATTGAATATTTGAAAAAAAATGTAATGATTTATTAAATATTGTATTATGACTAATATTACATTTTAAGATATTTATTCAATAGTTAATAATCATTTTTTGAACCATTTTTTATTTTAAAGTAAACCTTTAAAAACCAACATACATTAAATATATTTTCAAAATATTTATTAAAGAATGGAAAACAAATGTTGTAGTTAGACTAATCCATGTTAAATGAATGAATTATAAATATTAATATTATTTATAAAAAGTTTTATAAATAATTATTTTGCACCTTAATTAAAGATTGGAAAACATGTTTATTGAGATTAATATATGTTAAATTTATGAATTATAATTATTAATTATACGAAAATGCTATAATTAATTAATTAACTAGTACATTTTTTAAGTACTAGAAAACAATATTTTTAAATTTAAATTTTTATTCATATTACATTTAAATAATTAAAGTAAATGTCAATAAAATTTTAAAAACTACTAATATTTAATAATTAAATATTATATTTATTTCCCAAGATGAATATTTATACTAATTATTAATTAGTTCAAAACCTTTACTTATTTTATTTTAAATAAATAAGGTAATTATTGAAATATTGTGTATTACAATCTAAGCATATTGTAAAGGTTTTGAATTTATATATATTGCAAATATAAATTGCAGATATCCTGTAGTACCAAATAATTTTATAATAATTTTACAATAATCAGTTATGAAAAAAATACGAATTAGATTTAATTTTAGATGTTAGTTTAAGTTATATTCAACTACAGCCATTAAAATTAAAGAAAAATATTTTTTGTAATTAAAATAATATGACCCGGAGTTTATGGGATTTCTATATCTTATGTGTTTGCCATCTATGGCTCCTAAGCAATTTGGAAAGTTGGTACTTTCATAAAACCAATCAGCTATTCCAAGCCATTGTTGTGTTGTGGGTTTTGGCATTTCTGTGGGCTGTAGAATTTTCCAAATAATCACACAGGTCTCCCTTATAATTTCGGCAATGGTACTTTTACCAAAGTGAAAATCAAATTTCAAAGCCTTGAAACAAGTCCCAGTCGACAAATACCTAAAAAAAAGCAATAGAGATTAAAAAACGTTGGCTCTTGAAATCATTGTTTTAATCCGTACGGCTCGCGAACATATTTATGGTTGCCACCCCTACTATATATTATATGACATGAGTATAAGGAAGAGTGATAGAATTTGATTTTAAATAAAAAACAAACTAAATCCAACAAAAGTAGTTTTTTAGACAAAAATTCAGGGGGGGTATTTGTCGAAAAATTTAAAAACACACACATCATAGTAAATCAATACATTCTTCACTTCGTTCAGAATCTAAAATGTAAAAACTAAAGTTATTGCACATTTTATAACGTATTATCAAATTTATTCAACTTTAAAATGTATTATAATTATTTATTTTTTTTGTACCTTTATTTTTTTTAAAATTTAGTAAGTAAATCATTTTTATATTATAATTTAAGCTAAAGATTTAAAAGAAAAAAAATGGAGAAACGTTCGTGACTATTATATAAAGTGGAATAAAGAGGAGAATTCGATCAAATCTGGTCAGGTACACCAAAAAAGAAAAAGTATCACTACGCTGATATATTATCATTTTTAAAACCAATTGTTGAAAAAAGAAAGTAATTTTTTAATTGTTCATATACTCATATTTATCATAATTGCAATAAATCAGCATTACCCCTTTGTTATAATTTATTTTGTTTTCTTGTTCAGTACATCTGGAAATTTTGATGATGACCTCAACGAAAGTCTACTAGGTGAACAAGCTTTCGAAGAAAATAATCCGCCGAATGATGAAAGTTTGGATAATGAAATAGCCACGACGTTCCGTTCTCAAGCAAACCAAAAAATTAAAAAAGCAGAAAAAGAAACAATAACTCCATTCCAAAGTAAATTAATAACTTTTCTGGAGCAAACAGGAGGTGATGATCCTGACAAACAAGTTTTATTATCTTTATTGCCAGACTACAGAAATTTAAACGCTTCACAGAAATTAGATTTTCGTATTAATGCACTTAATTTTTTTAAAATCGCACATCAATCTAATAATAGTAACTCATCTTCCATAACTAATCATCCAAATCCGTATCAGAACGATAATTCATATCAACACTCCTCGTCTTTGTATTTACCTCCAAACAGACAACCCGAAATTAATAACACATATTATTCAAATATTTCTCATAACATTCCACGTCCATATTTTCAACCTGTAGTGTATGCACCTGCCCCTCAACCTTCATTCTCGCATTATCAACCAGAAGTTTCAACTCATTCTTCCACAAATACAACATTTTCACTAACTAATAACTCTTCAGATTTCCCTCCTAATACCACCTCAAATAAATAAAAAAAAGTTTTTATTCAGTAAATTCAGTTCTATTAAATCAAAACATTGTTTATAATTTTTATTTATCTTACTACAATGACAAGGTGATTTTTATTTTTATTAGATGTATATAATTGTATTTTTATATAATATGTAAAAACTATCAGTACCTATATATATTTTGATACACGGTAATACTCTTTTAGAATAATAATAATATATAATTTTAATTTTAATGTTGTGCAATTCATTGAGCATTTAACCTAATTATATTATGCTACTTATTATTTTATTATTACTAAATCAAAACAAATATCTACAATTTATATTATTTTTTATGCTACAAATGTACATATCACGTTGATTTTTTTGATATATATCTTACCTTATAGTAATTGTAAGCCTTTGCTCAATGCATATAGGATTCCTCATGTTGGTATGCTTTTTTGTTAAATGAGGACGCATAGAGTTTCTAACAACTCATCAAACGAAGGAACTGACATACGATAGTATTAAAATTTAGGATATTTTCGAATTGAAATATAAAATTCAGTGAACATATCCTCTTCGACTCTTCTTTGGTTGAGTGGATGTACCCAATATTTTCTTGAACTCGATGAAATAGTTTCATCGAGTTCTCCGGCTGCTTCCGCGGCACAAATAATATTTAAAATAAAATCACTCATGGTAGACTGAACAGTAGACTGAACAGACGTACAGTGTACATGTATTGGTCTCAAGCAGAACTTAACTATGATATGTCAGACCGAATGGTGTAAAATAAAAGTATTTTAATAATTTTGTTATGACTATTTCGATAGAAATATTTTCTTATAAATAAATACATTTTATCTGTCTTTGCGGTAATTCCGCATCGTGTGGTCGAACACGCTGTTGCGGAATTTCCGCATTCATGTTTTCTATATGCGGAAAAAACGCATCGTGTGGCCCGAGCCTAACTGCCGCAACATGCTGCGGTAATTCCGCATTGCCGCATCGCAGATGATTGTTATTAACATTATTTCAGATGAGTTCGTTCACACGATCTGAAATTCCGCGTGCGGTAATCAGTTATTTTTTCATATTTATTCAATTATTTTTACCAATTCAATTTAATTAAAATGTTTTTATCATTAAAATGATCTATGAAGTTGAGAAAAGACCCTGTTTGTGGGATATACACATTAAAGAATACAGTGACAACATTTTAAGTGCGAACTCGTTGAATGCAGTCGCTCAGGCTTTATATATTAATCGGAATGAGCTTTCACCCACTAAAAAAGATGAAAAAGGTAAGGTAAGGCACAAATAATTTTTAAAATTGAGTCATTCATTATAAGAAAATAAATAAACCTACACTGTACTTAGCACGAACAAAAGTTTGACTGTGCTATGACAGGTCACGTGTTGTTGAAATAATTATAGGTGTATAGGTTTATCGTTTGCGGTAATGCCGCATCGTGTGGCCCAGTATGGTTATTGCGGAATTTCCGCGTTTACATTTGCCACGTGCGGAAAAAACGTATCGTGTGGCCCGAACCTTACGGGAACGCAGACGGAGGGTCGATGAATAGGAGTTGCGCGGAACCGGACGAGTTTTGGTCGGAAAGCGGTACAGATCTGTCGTGGACCGAAGCTTATTTTGGTTGCAATTATGGTCTATTATGTTATTCAATGTAATATTAATACTATTAATCTTATCTGTATTTTTCAACTTCTTATTAGTCATTGGCAAGTCGGGATTTTCGTATTCTTATATATTTATTTTTGAAGTTGTATAATATCAATGATATTAATTTCACGATGACCCGGAGAATAATTCACTGTACCCGTAGCCGTACACGAGGGAGATTTTTAGAGGTTCAAACCCCCCGACATTTTTAAAGTAGGTATATATTTATAATATAACAAAAACTAACTTCACACCATATACATAAATGTAATATATAATTGTACAATTACAATTTATTCATGTATTAAAATATTTATATTAAAAAATGCTGTGTGGGTAGGTTATTAAACCAGTTTTTATTTCTTTCTATTCCGAAGGGGAAGGATCGGACATTTTTAGGGAAGGAAATAATGTGGTATGTGGTATGCCATAGGAGTTAATAAATAATTCAATTTTTTCCCGGGGGATGCTTATTCTTCAGATAGGTATTATCCCCCCCCCTGGTCACTCACCTGAAATAAAGATTGTATTAAAATTTAAACGATTACATTTTAAAAATAACTTAGGGATTTCAAGGATCAAATATCACAAATTTCATAAAATTATTTATAAAATTATAAAATGACTTTACAATTCGAAGATAAGTTCATAGTAAATGTATTTTGTCGCAACGATCAATATTTATAAAATAAAAGATAAATATTATAAAAATATATATAATATGTTATAATTAGGGTTCGGAAGTTGTAGGAACTGAAAAAGGCAAAATATGCACGAAAAAATGCAAAATATGCACGAAAAAGTTGCAAAATATGCAACAAAAAAAGTTTAAAAAAATAAAAACCACATCTGATGTTGTTAATAATCAATAATAAACACAAAAATTATTCATAACTAAAAAAAAATGTATAATTGGTTGGCATTTTGACGATAAGATAACAAGTGCTTAACATAAGTATTTGGGCATTTTAGCGTGATAGACTAAATGCATATTAAATCGTTGTTATTAAATCAATTATTGACTGTGACGATAGTAATTATTGTCTTCGTTTAATTTTGAATTTTATACGTATATTCAATATTGATTGAAAAATACAGACGAGGAAAGTAAAATTTTAAAGTTATTAAATGTTTTTCTAAAAAAATGTGAAATATGCATAGTATGAGTGCAAAATCAATGAACTATAGATTTTTTTGTTTCCTAAAATTGACAAAATATGTATTTTCAATGTTTTAACTCACTATTGTATAGTTCAGATTTCTAGCTTGGTCTGTTATAAATTGAGGACACACAGAACAATATGCAATTCCTACAACTTTCGAACTCTAGTAATAATACATTTTATACAATTATACATATAGGTACTCGTATATTGTAAATTTGAAATACGTTAGATACCTTATTTTGTCATTAATATTCGATTAAGCTAATTTTTTTTATTAATTAGTAAAATATATATAGGAAAAATTTTGAATTCAATTTTCAAGACTTATAATTCAACCAAAATAATTTTATTTATTATAATAATTACTATTAACAAAAAAAAGGTAAAAAAGACATGACATTTACAACAATATATAAAAATTTCAAGAAAGTCTTTTGAAAATTATATAATTTGTAACAACCGGTGAAAAAAATATATTTATAAACGAACTTAATTCTTATAACATATCATAAAAGCAGGTATAATATTAATTATATAATGTACGTGAACTTTAGTGTAATCATTCAGTAAAAATTTCATACATTTAAGATTATTATTTTTTGAGTTACAATGAGTTAAAATTTGATTTTGTGGAAAACCGGCAACCTTTTGCAATTTTTCCGTTAGTTTTTCGCAATTTAAAAAATTTGAAATTTGTAAGATATCCCTTAGTATACACTGGATACCAATTCCTATATTTCAATTTTATGATTGTAATTCTAGGAGCAATAACTCTATTCGACATCATGAATGTGAAAACATAAAAAAACACACATTATAATATAACCAATACATTCTAATTTTAAATCATAGTCTAAAAAAATATGAAACTATAATACATTATAATATTTACCGTTGTCTATTTTTTTTAGAAAATCACATATTCATGAATCTTTATACATTTATTTTTCGTTTACTTACTTAAAAAATTGTAAATTATGAGAATTTATAATCTTATCGTAGTATATCAAACCCAAATATTTGATCATTCTGTTTTTATACTTTTAAGAAATTAGCAATTTAAATGACCAACAAAATGTATTCCAGTTTTTATATTACAATTTAAAAAATGATGGAAGAAGATGCTTAAAATGTTTACTATTGTTTATTTTTTTTAATTTAAAAGTTTGTACATTTTTATTCAAAATTATTTCACATTAAAGTGTGTTATTAAGATTTAAGAGCTCACTAACAATGTTAATGCAGTGCTAATTTAAGTATGTTAGAAAAAATTTTTGCACCGAAATATTTTGTTCAATTTTATACTGTTCACGTATTTACAAACAATTTTTATGTTCCTGTGGCGTTTTGTTTTTTTAACAAACATACTAATACTTACATCAATATGTGGAAAACATTACAAAATATACCTAGGTATGTATTCAAATAACTGGTAATATAATAAATTTAAATAAACTTTTATTTTTGTATTTTTTTATTTAATTCAATATATAAATTTTAAATACATTGTTGACAATAATGTTTACGCGTATAATCATTGACGTTATTATTACTTTTATCTGTATTATATTGTTGTATATACAGTGAAACCTCTATTAATGGACACCTCTCAATAGTGGACCCTTCCCAATAGTGGACACTTCTAAATTCCCCGGCAAAAATGTATGCGCATAATAGAAGTTATAACCTCTTAGTAGTGGACACTCCTAATAGTGGACGTAGACACAATAAACTGGTACCAAATTAAAAATTACCTCTCATAAATGAACACAATAAATGTACATATCGAAAATGTACATATTAAAAACACTATATTTATCTGTTATATATTCGTTCATATTTTATCTTATCTTAATGGTTTCCCTATTCGAAAAATTACAATTTTAACTGTATGTTGTGGGTGTTTTATTAACAAAAAGAATAAAAAGGAAAGAACAAAGTTTATCGAAATGATAATGAATTAGTTTATTACTTTGAATTTGAAACACACTGTTTAAAAACATACAATAAAATAAAACCAAAAGAAGACAACGGACGGTTGCGCGACGATGGGAAAGAGGGGAGCCGAGGTGTGATTGTGGCAGCCGATACAATGCCGGAATAAGTCCAACTATTGCACCATTGGTCGCCACATAAACCGTTCGACTGGTTCGGGTTATCCGTATACGTGCACTGCGTGAGTCAGCCCAGGGTGGGTCTCACTACAGTGCAAGTAAGGGACTGGTCTCTGAATTTTTTTAATTTTACTTAATCATTAAACATTTTTATAAGCATTTTTATACTACATACATATATTTTTAATACATACATACATATACATATACATACATATTTATATTATAATATATATAATAAATAATAAATTAATATTCTAATGTATATGTTCATATGTATACAGTGTACATATAGCCCATTTCCTATAGTGTCTCCCTATAGTGGACATTTAGTAATTTTTTGAAAATGTCCACTAAGTAAAGGTTTTCTCAATAGTGGACAACTCTCTATAGTGGACAATTTTTAACTCCCCGTGGCTGTCCACTATATAGAGGTTTCACTGTACTCGTATATCTTATTCTCGTCGATATCTGTTCGCTCGATATTAAATTATATACTAAATACTTAGAAATGCAAAATAATTAAATCTTAATTTATATATTATTTTTTTTTTTTTATACAATATGCATATATATTATTATTTTATACAGTCTATTAATAAATTATAATTAAGCAAAAGAAAGGAAACATGCTCAAACGAGTTGTGCCTTTATTATTATTAGCTAAAATATGTGTGCGCAAACGAGTTGTGATTTTGTGCGCAAACGTGTCGTAAAAAAAGTAAATGTGCGCAAACCATTAGAAATCTTATAAAAATGGTCACTTAAAAAAATCAAGAAGTGTATAAATTACATTTTTATTTACAAATTTTAGAGATTTAAATGCATATAATTTATAACTTTCTCTTCATTCAGCAGTAATAAAAAATTAAAAAAAAACTTATATCAATAAAAAATCACATTAGCGTTTTTCCTAGAGTAAATCAATAAATTTCAACCCAAGGTATTTTAAAAATATTCTTATATGGTTTTCTGCGTGTTTGATTATGCAGGGGCGGATTGGCCCGGTTGGCTGGTCTACAATCGCCGACTGGCCCCTCGCCTATTTCATATTTGGCCCCTATAGTTTGATCTTTATTCTTCCAAAAAATTAGTATAGTCAATTGCATTTGTTTTAAAATATTATGCGCTTTCTGCTAATTAATAGTTATCCTAAAAACCAAGCGTATTTATATTATTATCCAATAACAATAGAAGATTCCACAGAAGTTGTTCTTATTGTCATTCAAAAATTATTAAAATCCATAGGCACAATTTTTTTTTTATAAGCGTTTAACATCGAATATTGACATAAAATTACTTGTAAAATATAATATAATGTAGAATATTCTAGACTGACAAGCTATGTCGCTGTATGCAACTGCCAACCCATTCTAATTGAAAAATAGATTTATCGTTTCAAAATAAAATTTTAAAATAAACGAAAAAATTTAAACTTTTTACAATGTTTATAAATAACAATGTATTACAGTGAAACCTCTATATAGTGGACAGCCACGGGGAATTAAAAATTGTCCACTATAGAGAGTTGTCCACTATTGAGAAAACCTATTACGCATACATTTATATGCGCATACATTTTTTCCGGGGAATTTAGAAGTGTCCACTATTGGGAAGGGTCCACTATTGAGAGGTGTCCATTAATAGAGGTTTCACTGTATATCCTAGACAAACATATTAACTCTGTTCAGAATCGTTATTCGTATACAATGATATCTATCATTGCATTCAAATTTAATAAATCCATTGTAATAATGACCTATCCTATAATCAAGGTGCACTCCACCACCAACTGTACAGCAGAGCAAGGCCCATCCGGTTCTTTTTAAATATGCATTACTGCATTAAAAAGTAAAAACCCTTGATCAGTCACCAACTGCAATGTTATAAAAAATATTCCAAGGGCCAAAGAAAACATTTTTCAACCCCCCCCCCCCTAAAAAAATCGTGGATCCGCCACTGTCTTTACCTATTGTTGAACGTCCTGTCCTATTTCATAACATTTTTCTAAAATATCACTAAATATGGTGTAACAATTGTTACATACGCTGACTAGACATTACGTTCTCCCCTGCTTTGTGTCACAAATAATATTATAAGGCTACGGCCAAATACTAATAATAGAGAGACGGCAGTTTTCCTGGCGATTACCAGCACGCACAGGAACTCCTGGATAACTTCATATTATACAGTTTGTATGTTTGTACTCGTATGTATAAGATTTATATATTAACCATAAAAAAACCAATCACCACTCTTTTGTAATATAAATATCCCGAATAATATTTATGCTCCCAAGCTACGGTTAAACATATTCAAAAAGACCAGAAAACCTTCCCTGAATATCCTATATCTAACTAGTCCTCCACGACCACGTTACAATGACCTCAAGTAAAAAAAGAACCGGATGGGCCTCGCTCTACTGTACAGTTGGGGGTGGAGTGCACCTCGTTAATAGGATAGGTCATTATTACAATGGATTTGTTAAATTTGAATGCAATGATAGATATCATTGTATACGAATAACGATTTTGAACGGAATTAATATGTTTGTCTAGGATATAATACATTGTTATTTATAAACATTGTAAAAAGTATATATTATTTTGAAACGGTAAATATATTTTTCAATTAGGATGGGTTGGCAGTTGCATACAGCGACATAGTTTGTCAGTCTAGTATATTCTACATTATATTATATTTTACATGTAATTTTATGTCAATATTCGCTGTTCAAACGCGTATAAAAAAAAATTGTGCCTATGGATTTTAATAATTTTTGAATGACAATAAGAACTACTTCTGTGAAATCTTTTATTAAATTTTCAAGTATTTTGTTGGAGCCAAATTTTTTTTATCACCGATTATAAAAAAAAAAATGTAAAAAATCAAATATTTTAAATGCCTATAAGTGGCTTAAAAATCAATATAATATTTTGAAAAAAATATGACATAAAGAAAATGCCAATTTTAACAGCTGGTAAAATCTGCGACTTATACTTTTTGAATTATAACAAATATTTAATATCGTTTGAGAATAAATCGCTATTTTATGCAATTTCGTAAATATTTAAATTTCAAATAGTCATAAAATTTTTTCCTCTAAGTCCCGTAGAAATTTTTTTTAAAGATTTTTGAAGAATAGCTTATAGATAACCTAGTGTTAAAATTTTGAATCTTAAGTATGAACAGAAAAAAATTTATGAATTTTTATCTACAAAATAACTTGCAATTTATCGTGATTTTTACACATTTTATACAAATTTGAGCATTAAGGGCTTATAAAAAAAATTTGAGTTAACCGATCAGCGATATTTTTTAGTTACGATAAGTTTAACTTATTATAAAACTAGTATTAAATTTTCAAGAGTTTTCGCTTAACCAATTAAATCAAAAATCGAAAATTTAAATTGTCTTTAAATTAGTCAAAATATGTCAAAATACTTTGAAAACTTAACTATGTATAGAAAACGACGTACATGAAGTTGGCCCCCCCACTTTGTCCTATTGGTTTCAAACAAAAAACAAATAATTGTAAATTAATTGTAAATAATTGTAAATGCAATTTCGGAATTTGTAAATCCCCAGAAAACTTGGGAAATCAAAATCACATAATTATAAATATCATTATTATTGTTAGGGGTAGGATTACAAAATCATATAATATATATATTTTTCAATAAAATGAACATATCTTTATGAATGTCTAAATTTGGAAACGTAGTTCTTGACCGTGCTGTATGGATTAAGTATTCTTAGAACACACCTATTGTTCCAATATTTGGTTACAAACAACATGTGTTGTACATCATTTTATATTGTTCTTCAAAGAAAAAATCTTTAAGAAATGTACAATTACAGTGATTTGTAGTACTATATTATTATAATACACAATATAACACAGTTAATTTTAAATGTGATACCGTAAAGTGAGTATGAGATTGGCTACCTGAACTTGGCCTATCCATATAAAAACGTTTTTTAAGCATGACGCAATGATTTGTTAATTTTGAAAATCAATTTGCTATAATTTACTATTTGCTGACCTTTGATACAGATTTTGTACATTAATTGATAAGTGGGTGGGCCAAGTTCAGGGACGTTTTGTAAACTATAATATTTTTGAATTTTATATACCTTTTTTTTTTCTTTTCTGTTTGAACCGACGACGCCGCGGGATGAATTGTATATAACTACTAATATTGGTGAAATATGTAACTGTTTATATCGAAAATGTGATTTTCTGGTATTTGAAAAATTTATGTGAGTAAATATCATATCGATATTGCGAATTGAGTAGTATAAAATTGTTGTCTAAAATTATTTATGATTTGCTAACAATCAAAACTAATAAGATTGTACTTGCCAACTATATACATTATGTAATCCTACCCCTAACAATAATAATGATATTTATAATTATGTGATTTTGATTTCCCAAGTTTTCTGGGGATTTACAAATTCCGAAATTGCATTTACAATTATTTACAATTAATTTACAATTATTTGTTTTTTGTTTGAAACCAATAGGACAAAGTGGGGGGGGGCTGCGTGAAGTTGGCCCCCCCATTTTGATTTTGATTTTCCGAGTTTCCTGGTGATTTACAAATTCCGAAATTGCATTTACAATTATTTACAATTAATTTACAATTATTTGTTTTTTATTTGAAACCGATAGGACAAAGTGGGGGGGGGGCAACTTCATGTACGTTAGAAAACGTCAATATAAAGATTTGGTGAAAATTTCAAGTTGTTGCGGTTTTTCGTTTTTGAGTTAGAGCATTTTAAAAAAATGTAGTTTGTAAAAACGTGATTTTGCGATTTCCCGTTTTTTCGTAATTTTTATATCATTTTTTTCGATTTTTTTAAAAAGTTGGATTTTTGACTTGCCAAAGTACCATATACATTCATTTTCCTTTCAGAAAAGTTGCTGGTTAAGCAAATCGAAGCATTTTTACTGCCAAAAAATGTGTCGTCAGACACAAAAATAAAAAAAAAAACACACATCATTGTAAAACCAAAGATTCCATCACTCCGTTCAGAATCTAAAAAATTGCCGACTGGCCTCATACATAGTCAGTCTGCCCCTGTGATTATGTATACATTTATGTTAATGTATTTTTTTTGAGTAAAAACGTTTACTTTCAATCTATCGAATCGTTGTTTCAAACGTAGAAAAATCGGTTCCAGTAAGCGGTTCGAGTATCGTACACCACCAAGTAAATTTAACAGTATAAAAATTTACATATTTCCAAAGATGTATTTTTTTTTGTATTTTAATAGTATTAAAAAAATTATAAATATAAATTATAAATAAATAATATATACTGACAGGGTGATATTTTCAGAGGTCCGTCTCTGTTTAGGAACTAAAAAATAGAGGCTTTTGATATGTGCACTGCAGTTTGAGAGATTTTCCAAAAGGTGAAACCTCTCTATCAGTACTACTTAATACTTGATAGGCGGACGTAAAATAATAATTTTCTTGAGATTAGTATGTGTTTTTAAATAAAAAAAACCATGACTTCTTTATGATATTTTTGTGTAAGGGAAGGGGAGATGGGCTGTTATACGTTAATAATATTCGATACAACATTATTCTATACTCACACAAAAAAATAAAAAAAAACGTAAGATAAATGGTTCTATATTTAAAAATTAATTACAAAATTGATACAATTTATTAAGATTATTATTATTTACATTTTTTGGATTTATTATTCTTTATTTTTTATTTTTTTTTAATGATTTACTGATATATTTACTTACAATTATTTACTGAAATGGACATTAGTCCACTGAAAAATAAAATCACAAGCATATGGTAAAGTTGGATATTTTAATATTTATTTTTTTTGTAATACTAAACGTGTTTATTTAACTTGTGATTTATCGTTATGCTTTATATGTAGATACTCGTAACTAAATTGCAATAGTTATTTATCAACTGCCTCTATATCCATATAAACTTATGTTCAGAATAAGTATTTAAAAATCGTAAAAATCCACAGGATACAGAAGATTAATAAATTTATTCACGGCCTTCATTATATTTTCTTTAAATAATTCATAAATGTTTTAAATTTTAAATTCAACTTTATTTAACTAACTAGGGTATACGGATAAGATATATTATTCAAATGCATAAACTATTGAAATCGAAATGACGTACGAATGTGAAATTCAACATCACTCTAGCAAGTCTGAAGTTTATGTCACGTTCGTTTCAGCGAATGAGTATAATTAATGCAGTCTGATCCTTATGGGGATACCTGTAACAATTTCTATATCTACTAACCCAAATAAAGATGACAAACGAGGCAGCGCTACGTAAAACGTAGTAAGAGAATAATAATCATTAGTTCTGACGGTTAAAAACAATAATAACAGCTATAATAATCTACAATAACATTGTAATACGTACACGCCGAGAAGATCTAATATTTGTTTGTATTCGTTTCATATTAATTAAATGGTGTAATCAGTAAGTTTTTAAAATTTAACTATAAAACAATAAACTGTAATGCTTATAAGCCGTTCTCTTTGTAACCGAATTTCCTCAAGTATGAAATTAATCAAAGTTGAATTAATGAACGTTGAATATACCGTAGTATATTATCGCTAATTCGGATGCCGATCGTTTTAATTTTGTATCGTTCTAACAAATTCATACAATGATTCGTTTTGTTCATTACGATGATATCCAGTATAGATCTGTTGTACTATATATGCATTTCGTCTAGAAACCATATTATCACTTAAAACAATATTTTCGCCACTTAATAATTAAGGTTAGGCATAAATATTATGCGTGGTTACACGCTTAAGTGTAATTCCAATTCATTCGTTACTATAATTTGGATTGGGTACACGTAGAAAAAAATGATCACTTGTTTTATAAGAGAAACGTTGACTGATTATAGACTTTAGTTGAAATTTTTTTTCTAGTGTTTATGCGTTGTTGTTTTGAAACATTAAAGGACCACAATCATGGTATGTATACTTCGAGTGTAAAAAAAAAAAAATCCAATCGTCACTGCTGTACGTGTTCAATAATATGTGGGTATTATATTATGCGAAACAAGTTTATTCATTTGGCGAATGCGATTTCGTTTGTATAATTTATATAACCTAGTCTGGTACTTAATTTATACATTCGTCTAAACGCCGATTTTATTATTTTTTCATCCCCACAACGACGTGAAATATAATAGCTGAACCCCGAAACGAGAAACGAATAAACGGCCATCAAAACACACGCGAATAAAACTTTTCCTACATGTGAGCGTCAACGACTACCATCTACATCTCTGACACAGGCAATATTTTGGTCGTACGTAATGTTGAAATAAATAATGATATACATGATAAGCATATATATTTATATATATATATATATATATATATATATATATATATATATATATATTCTCCGAAGCCGGATAACTTTTACAACGCAGACGGTTTGAATATTTCAAATATTCACTTTACGATCTTAGTGAAGTTTTTTAAAGTTTGTTACCTTTATGTTCCATTTTAATAATATTGTATTCGCTATGTTAAATTATTGGTTCTCAGAATATCACCATAGTTTTATCACTCGAGTGTAATTTACATTTATTGTTTGTCATTTATTGTTAGAGAGACATATTTTTAATTTCTTTTCTTTATTTCTTTTTTTTTTTTTGACATAGATAAACGCTCCAATGGTAGGCTAGGGCTATTTATAGCTTGATAAATTAATTCATAGCATAAAATAGAGAATATAAAATGAAAAAATGCTTATAAATTGCTTGTATAAATATTATAATATAGTTCAGAAAAATTGAAAAAAAGAAACTTAAAAGATAAAATATCTATAGTCTAGTGTATTTTTATTTGTATAATGAATTAAATATATATATTTGGAAACAATTGCTAGTCATAAAATACAATTTTAATCAAATGTTGGTGGAGTATGCATTTGTTAAATAAAATATAAAATATTATAATATATTATACTACTTTATATTATATTAAAAAACATATAAAAAAACAAGTATATTTACGTTTGTATTCGAAACCATTTTTCAAAAATCTCAATTTGTTTTTAACAATAACGGAAAAAATGGAAGGAATACATATGCAATAAACATTCAAGCTAACTAAAAAAAAAAAATATTAATTAATACATTAATTTAATTTATATCAAAATAAATATAATTTCTTCTAAACAGACATTTTAAGAACAATTTAAAATAATATTTATTATTTAGCTTTGAATAAATTTTAAGTTTAGTATTATTAAGATAAATTTAAATTACATTTTAAATTATTAAAATGTTTAATAGACTTATATAGCTTTAGAGAAAAGAGAAAGAAAACAAGTCGGTGAAAATATAAAAATAAATTTGGACATTATGATCTCCGAAATTTCATTAAAAATCTATTTGTTAAATTTATTCTGTACTAGAATAATTCTTACAATTAATTATCTAACAATTATTGTTTTTCATTATATACTCGGTATAAATGTATAAATCTCTAAATGCAAGGTTCTTTAAAAATAAGTCTTATCTCTATACTCAGTTTATTGATTATCTTTTCTCCCAGTTACCCGTCACAAAAATGTAACAATTTGCTTAATGATAAATTCTAATTAGATTAGATGATACGTTTGCTTATTTACATATATTTTTTCAACATTAATTTAAAAAAACGTTGCGTTAATTTTCCAATAAAATATTTTTGTTGTTTGTGTTTGAGTATGTATGTATTTCATAGGCTTAAGTAATTATCGATAAAATGACTCAGTGTCGGCTATTTATTAAACGTGGAAATTATGTTTTGAAATTTTTAATATTTCCTATGCTCTTCAAATATTGTTCTAGTTTAAAAATTGATTTCATTTTCTAAATTTTCCTTACAGTTTCTACTGTACCACTTAGTGATCTGTAGCTACCAAATCGGCTGAGCTATGACCTTCGGATGTTTGGAATCGATTTTTTTATTTATTTATCTTAATTTATTTTTGGTTTCTTCGTTATTACATCAACATGTTATCATTTAAGTAAAAAAAAAATAATAATAAGTACCTTTAACAAGATATAAACGTTAATATTTTCTTTTTGATCTTAAATTGGCAACAAATAACTTACGAATAAATAAACAAATGAAATTTAAAACAGGTTAATTTTAAAATAATAAAAATGCATTATAAAGTTTCTTTGTTAATCAAAATAGATTTGAGTAGTGTAAATATTTAAAAGGAGAGCAAGTTAATAAAAATAATCAATTTGTGTGTATTAACTTAAAATAACACAGTATGTTAAATTATAAGTTAATAGTTAAAAATAATAAATTACATTATACCTTTACTTCAATTTAAAGATAATGAGAAGAAAAAAATAATTGAAACTTACTTTGTAAAAGAAAACTTTTTTTAATTTTTTAAAATGCTGATGCTCTTTTTAATTTTTAAGTAACAATTTACAATTTTTTTGTTTAATATTAATTAATTTAAAATAATTATGATAGTATGATTGTATGATTAGCGGTAATTATATTTAATACATTTTTAATTTCAAACGGGTATATACAAAATTACATTGAAGTTTTAGCCGAGTTGATTATTTGTTTATGTGAAGTTCATAAATTATGAAAATAATTACATTTTAAATATAATACACATATTTGTCCGTAACATCTTTAGCTACTTTCTGCACCATACGGAAGAAGAATAGAATTTTCAATTATATAAATTTTTCTATTATTTTAGACATCAGTAGGTATTTTTTTTGTTATATTTTCCTTTTAAAAAGTTTGTCATAATTTATAAAAGTCTTGAATTCATTTATAAAAATATAGAATATTTATTTTATGTAGTTCTAAGTTCATTTTTCATAGATTAAACGACTTGAAATCAATATGAGTGAATTTTAATTTTATAAAACTCAAAAGTCACTTCAAACATTTGTTTACATTAATACTTTGAATTACGATTGATTTCACCGTAATGTAAATAATTATCATGTGGGAATATTAATCATAGGAATTGCCCACTGTATCATGAATCAACTATAATATCCTAAAGATATCCTTAACATCATAAGAATACATATTTGATAATAATAAAATGTTTAGAAAAAGTAACTTCTAAAACAAATACCTCTATAATGTACTTCATTGTATTACGAATAAATAAAAATATCTTATGAATATTCTTATATTAAAATCTTCAGATATCATAAATTTCATAACAAAATGATAATGTTTAAGAAAATATTTTTTAAGTTCATAAAAAAACCACTATATAATACCATACATTGTACATAATATATACATATATTCAACATTGTTAATTATATAAAACTCAATTGTATATCACAGTTCAATTTGTCACTGCGGTCTGCGGTATATAACATTAATTATTATTTATAATTAAATATTGTTGTTATTATTATTATTATTTTATTTCGATGACTTTATTTGAGATTTTTCTGTGTACTCTTTAGACTCTAGTCGGCTTATCAGTCGGAATTAGCCTGTAATATCAAAATATGATAACCTGCAGGCGGTAACTGCTTTTAGTTGATATTGAAAATTGAAGGACTAAATCGTTTTATTCGTTTGCATCACGACTGCAAAATACGAATTGTTGTTGAAATACGAATCTGTTACCATTGTCTGTGAAATTGTGTACTGTTTTATCTGTTTTTCCAAACTGAATCGTTCGGGACATTTATCATTCACTGTTGAATGTTTTTAGTGTTTATAATTTTTATTCAATTTTTAATATTTATTTATTGTTGATAACGTAGAAGCTACGTCTCAAATACGCCATTGCGGTCGCAAATCAAAATTTATGTAAATATGCATTAATTTTTTTGATATTCAGTTGGAACCGCCTAAGATAGGTTTTACTATTGTTCTTATAAAGTTGCAATTGTCTATTCGTAATTTGATACAAATTAATGTTTATAATATAAAGTATACTTGTATACAAGTATTTTTTTTATACCTTTGGCTACTGAAAAAATGGTTGTTATGATTCAGACCATTGAAAGTCATAATGAAATTGTATAGTTTTAAATGTATTTAATTTTTTATTATTTTGTTTTAATAATTATTTTTGTCTATTTGTTATGTGACATAACGAAACTCATTATTATTTTTCTTTTTTTATCATTATTAATAATACTATTATTATTATTATTATTATTATTATTTTTATTTTTACATATATATATTCAGTTTTTTGTATTTGTATTCAATATATATTTTATAATTATAAAAAACACATTATACTATCAACTAACTAACACTAAGTATTCTTTTGTTATAAATTATTATACATATCCTTTTTATGTTTTGAATGATCATCTCATAATTGAATATTTTAACAGGCATAAATAATGTTATTAGGTTGTTTAAATTTAATATGAAATAGTTGTTTTAAAAAGCCAATGTTATAGATGTTATCATCTAACAAGGATGGATATACATATATACATATACACATCGCATGTCATAATTGTTAGTATTTAACTGCCTATAGATGTTATGGTCAGACATCTTATAGATGTGTAGTCTCGATATTGTATAAATGTTAGTATGTAACTGCGTATAGATGATTTTATTAAAAATTGCTCAACTGGGCAATCCTAAAACAGTTTAATAACATCAATATGTTTTGATTAATAACATCGCTTATTCTCAACACACATCGTTTGGATGTCTCTGAGACTACAAGTGGCACAGTGGGTGATTTAACTGAGTAAGATTTTTAGAATATTATATGGGGAAATCGTTATAGAGTTATATATCTTTGATTAAACATTATACATTCGTGTTACGTTTTGAAAATAAAATTTAAAACAGCAACGTAATTTAATGTTAACATTAGTCACGGTAAAAAAATAACAAGTATTTCAATAATATTACTTGTATTTGAATTACAAGATTTTCTAAATGTATTTACAATAAAGGCACCAAAGCACATATATTTTAAAAGTGGTTTAAAATGGTTGATTTATAAATTCGAGGTACCTAATAAAATACATTTTTGCGGAAAGAAATCATACGAAAGGTAAATATTATCATAAGTATATATGTTTTATTAATGTTAACCTAGATAATATAATTTATTGATGTTTTTCCTTTTGCGTTATATAATTCCAAGTTTTCTATTGGATAAAAATAAATCAATATTTGAAGTAGATACCGACATTTTCAAAGTTTTTTAATCTCTTAACTAAAAAACATTAAAATATTTATTCGATAAATAATGAATATGAACTAAGGAATAAGGAGTGTACCAATATATATATATATTTAACCAGGTCTAACTATTATTAAATCAAATTACAATTATTTAACTATTCGATTAGAAGTATTGCAATTTTGTTTTCAAGAAGCTTTTTAAAAATAAAATGATTTTCCGTTCATATTTCTAAAATTATTTTAATGATTTGAAATCGTTCAAATACAATCGTCTAATTGTAAAAAATACAATCGGAATAATAATTAAAGAACCGGATCGATATCCACCCCGCACGAACTACAAACGTGTCGGATCGTCGATCGGTACTGGCTACAGTGCTGCCAAACTTAGTCATCCAAAAAATGAGCAAAAATTCTTAAAACATCGTATTTTTATCAAAGAGATCGTATTAAAAAATTTTTTTTCGTAAACTTATAATAATCAATCATTGACCATTGTTAATATTCACTACCCATAATTAGTACAATTTTATTATCTATGACTTTATTTTTGAATCTAAGTATTGACTTATCGGTTATCGCGGCTATCTGATTATTCGATACATTATGCTGATAGTCGCAATTAATTTGACTATAGCGACTTCTTAAAATTGGCACTGTCACCGTATAATATGAAAATAATATATATTGACATACTGTACTTATAATTATGTATATATAAACCAATTTTAAGAAAAAAGTATGTACAAACTTATTAATTGGAATTTTCAAAATGTATTTAAAGTATAAAATGTTTGGCATATTAAATGTCCATAAATGTTGAAAAAAAATGTATTTAATTTATAAACTCAACGAAAAAACTTGCCAAAACAGTGGACTGAGTGATTAACACTTGCTGAATTTGTTCAGAGTCGTCGCTACGCTCCTCTAGTCGAAAAATATCACTTAATTTAAAATGAAAAACTACCAATTTATTTAATAAATTATAAGTTAATAACTAATAAATAGTGTAATATATTTATAATTATCTTACATGGAGCATATTTTTAATAACCAAAATAATCTACTGCATAATTAGGGGGTCATGATAACTGATATTATGTAATCAAAATAAAATTCAATGGCAGTAAAGAACTTTACACAATAAATAGTCAAAGTAAATATTATTATCTGTATATATTTTAATAAATATTTAAAACGTTAACTTAATATAACATCAATAAATAAATATAACAATTTAAAATATACATCACAGTAAGTAAAAACATAATAAAAAAAAAACATTATACTTAACAAAGAAAAATATAACTTAATTTTCAAGAAATTTAACATGTAAGTTTATATACGAACAAAAAAAAATCATCAGTCTTCGACAAATTCAATACTATTATCAGTGTCATTGTTAATGTGATTATACATATTAGAATTTACCATGCTTATCAAGTATTTTTAATATTTTTAACTGTATTTAATACCAAGTAGTGTATAAAAGTATTTATAAATAATATCATTTTCATTTAATATTTTCAAAGTCAACTTACGCACAGAAAGCCTTGTTTACTTCTCTGAAGTATTTTTTGAGAATATTATATATACATATATGTAATAATATTTAACAAGATCAATCAGGTATTAGACTATTGTGAAATACAACGTTTCACACAACAAGAAATTCAACTGATAAATAAGTATTGTGATGTTATGTCACGTTTAGCTGATACCTTAGACTTGCTACAAGGGGAAGAAAGTATGTACATGGGCTTTTTATTGCCATGTTTTTATGCGTTGGAAAAAAAATTAAAAGCGATCGACTACGAAAAGTTAGTTTAAAGTGCACCTCTTTTACAAACAATCATCAAATCTATTAAAAAAATATTTGAACCAATTTGGAAAAAAAATGAATTAATATTAGCATCATGTTTAATTCTAAGATTAAAACTTATTTGGCTTGATAAATATTATCAGTGTTTAACTGAGAAAAATTTGAAAGCTTTGTTCTACAGTAAAGAAAACGAAGAAAATAATACAAGTGATTCTACAAACAAAGAATTTGATACAGCACAAAATTTTTTTTGTCTTCCATTGAATAATCAATCAAAAAGTTCCTCTGCAGATGAGTTAAAAATGTACCTGAAAAGTCCATTGAATGAGATAACTATGTTATTGTCTTATTCAGAAGTTATGAAAGTATTTTTGAAGTACAATTCACCAATGCCCTCAAGTGCTGCTGTCGAGAGACTGTTTTCTACTGGATCCAATGTAATGACTGTTAAACGTTACAGACTAGGGGATGGACTTTTTGAGAAATTAGTTTTTCTAAAACAGAACAAAATTACACTTAAGATTGTAGTACTTATAGTATAGTAAATTTGTTCTGTTTTAGAAGAACTAATTTCCTAGACTATAGTATAGTCTATTGTTAATTGTTATATATATTAATTTATATTGTTTAAAAAATATTTATGAATAAAAAAAAACCATTTTATATTTTAATATTATATTTGTATCAGTATTTAGTATTTACTAATTAGTAAATTATAAAAATGTACTTGTAAGTATATATAAGTATAATTAAAAAGTAAAGCACCAAAGTATGTCTATGAATAAAAAAAATGTATGATTAAATAAGAATTTTTATTTAATTTGAAACTAAAAAGGAACTCGTTCATTTTTTAAAGGAACGACAAAGGAACGAATTATTTTTTTTTTAAGGAACAAGGAACGAAACGAATTCCTTTTTTATTAAAAAGAACGAGGAACGGAACGAATTCCTTTTTATAAGGAACTCGACTAACACTGTTAATATTATATTACTATAATATATACTTATATTTTTTCCAAATGGCAAAAAAGTTCCTCTGTATTAGTTTTAAGATTAGCACATTAGTTAAATATTTGAAATTCCGATTCTTCACGTAGTTTTGGAATTTTTGGTTATTTTTTTTGTACGGAAGTTGTACATACATTTTCTTCAAAGCTTAATATCGAAATGAACGATAGTTAAACAATTGTCTGCGCTATGTAGTTCTTGTATTATTTTTATTTTATTACTTTTAGATTCTGAACGAAGTGATGGAATCTATTGGTTTTACAATAATGTGTGTTTTTTTTTAATAATTTTTTTCTTCTACTATTTTATTCGGTCTTTTAAATAAGTCGTTTTCACATTTTCTATAGATTCGAGAATTTATTATGAGTATTTGTCTACTAAAGATATTTTCTGAATTAATATTATGATTGTGTTCATTAAGCAGGCAAGCACTTTCGTTAGATTATTTTCAACATAAATACTTGATTGACATTTTTTGTTAGTGCACCGATATCGAATACTTCCTAAGTTTTTAAGTACTTTATATTCTCTATATTAATAATCATTTATTAATATAAATGGCTAACCGTTTTTTGTTTCGAACCTTATTTGATTAATAATTTCATAATAGCTAACTTTATATAATACAGTAATACTATGAGTACAAAAATATTAATACGGGTCACAATAACCAACTGCAGCTAAATTAAAAATGTAAAATCCGACTACAGTCTACAATAGAATCGTTTGACACATAACTACTGATATCTACAGATATGATAAATTACAATAAAATATTATTTCGATAATCAGAGTGCTGACTATTCGTACAGGTACAATATAATAATAATAAAATAAATAAATAAATTTTCACTTTATGAGTTTTCCATTCCAACTGTATTTTTAAATAGTGTATTGGAAAATCTATAGAAGGACAATACCTATATTCATAAGCGTAGTATGCATGGGTCCATGGAGGCTATAGTCGCCAGAGAAACTTTCGTGCCCCCTACGCAGTGCGTACTTCCATTTAAAACAATTTATCTGAAATTATAGTTTTAAATGTTTTCATAATTTTATAATATTTATATTATGCAAGGTTGGGTAAGTTAAAATTTTTTTTTAACTTGTTAGGCTAAGTAAATCTAAGAAAAAGTTAGTTAATTTAAGTTTAAAGTTAACTAATATAATAATGTACGATGAAGGTTCAATTAATGTTGGTTTTTCAACTTTTGAGTAATAAAGGAAAAAACTTAGAAGATATGAAATATAAAAAACCGGATGGGCCTCGCTCTGCTGTACTGTTGGGGGTGGAGTGCACCTCGTTAATAGGATAGGTATTTATTACAATGGATTTGTTAAATTTGAATGCAATGATAGATATCATTGTATACGAATAACGATTCTGAACGGAATTAATATGTTTGTCTAGGATATAATACATTGTTATTTATAAATATTGCAAAAAGTAAATTTTATTTTGAAACGGTAAATATATTTTTCAATTAGGATGGGTTGGCAGTTGCATACAGCGACATAGTTTGTCAGTCTAGAATATTCTACATTATATTATATTTTACATGTAATTTTATGTCAATATTCGCTGTTCAAACGCGTATAAAAAAAAATTGTGCCTATGGATTTTAATAATTTTTGAATGACAATAAGAACTATTTCTGTGAAATTTTTTATTAAATTTTCAAGTATTTTTTTGGAGCCAATTTTTTTTTATCACCGATTATAAAAATAAAATGTAAAAAAATCGAATATTTTAAATGCCTATAAGTGGCTTAAAAATAAATATAATATTTTGAAAAAAAAAATTCATAAAGAAAATGCCAATCTTAACAGCTGGTAAAAATTTCAAAAATCTGCGACTTATACTTTTTGAATTATAACAAATATTTAAAATTGTTTGAGAATAAATCGCTATTTTATGCAATTTCGTAAATATTTGAATTTCAAACAGTCATAAAATTTTTCCTCTAAGTCCGGTAGAAATTTTTTTTTTAAGATTTTTGAAGGATAGCTTATAGATAACCTAGTGTTAAAATTTTGAACCTTAAGTATGAACAGAAAACATTTTATGAATTTTTATCTACAAAATAACTTGCAAATTATCGTGATTTTTACAAATTTTATACAAATTTGAGTATTAAGGGCTAATAAAAAAAATTTGAGTAAACCAATCACCGATATTTTTTAGTTACGTTAAATTTAACTTAACCTTGTATTAAATTTTCAAGAGTTTTTGTTCAACCAATTAAATTTTATAGATGTTTAAAAACAAAAATTTTACAAAAATCGAAAATTTAAAGTGTCTATAAATAAGGTAAAATATGTCAAAATACTTTGAAAACTTAACCATGTATAGAGAACGCCAATATAAAGATTTGGTGAATATTTCAAGTTGTTGCAATTTTTGGTTTTTGAGTTAGAGCATTTTAAAAAAATGTAATTTGTAAAAACGTGATTTAGCGTAAAAAAAAAGTCAAAAAAAGAATAATAATAATAAGTAATTTTAACTATTCTTATTAATCAATCAGGTTCTATCGTCTATATATATATATATATATATATATATATATATATATATATATATATATAATATATATCTACCTCATACCCATTTATATGGTATACGTATACTAGTACCTATATATATATATATATTTATGTGTGTGCTAACCGTATTATTTTGTAGTTTTGTCCATAACATATTATAATTATTAGGTTTACCAGTACAAAAAAAAAGCATTGTAAAAACACTAGCATTTTCTTTCCACTCAGATTCTAAAAATAATTTCGTCGATGACATTTCGGGGGGGGAGGGGGGTCCGGACCCCATGGACCCCCCTCTGGCTACGTCCCTGTCCCCCATATCACCCTCGTGAGAACACCCATGTTTATAACACATCTAACCCCATTGGAATTGGTTTCATTACATTAAAAATAATAACTTATTCAATAATTTATAAACAAATACATAAGATATATTATTTTAGTGTAGGGAATACTATGAACATACAAACAATGCGTATAATACCTTGTAATATTCAATTAAAAATGATACATCTCTTTGATCTGAGAAAGGAGATATTTCAGCTACTTCAAAAAACTTGTCCATTTTACTTATACATATTGTCAACAATACATTTAAGTGCATTGCAGGCATAATTTCATCTGAAAAAGTTGGAATAAATTAAATTGTTATTAAACATTTTAAAAATTGACTAAAAATAAAAATGTTGACTTATATATATATATAGAAAATTTAAATTTAATATAATAAATAATAATATATCTTGCCTGGAATTTGATATTTTAAGATATCTCTTAAAATGTCTTCAATTTTATCAGCACTTTTATCAAGTGATGACTTATTTTGTTTATTGAAAATTCCTTGATATATACTAAGTATACGTAAATTGTTAATTTTATACGAACTATCTTTTTCAGCTTCCTGGATATATACTGTAGCTATTACATTTAATGGATGAGCTGCACATCTTTGGTGTTGAGGTAATTTTATTTAAAATGATTTATTTAAATCTTCTTTATCATTGAGAATGTCAGTTATGTTTATTGTTCTTAGTTCTTAATCATATGTAGGTTTTGCAATGTCTGAATTTAATACAGAATAATTACTTAATTAATTAATAATAACTACAACCACTATTATCACTTTTACTGGTGCTATATACCCATATACTCTGAAATAATTAAATAAATAAATAAAATAAACCTATCTAATTATTAATTTAAAATGAATTATTAATTAAATAATTAATATGAATTATGTTTTATAAATGCATATAATTTTTAAAAATATAATATTGTTTTATACTTAAAATAAATAAATATCATCAATTAAGTATGATGAAACTCTTGTTCCTATCTAATTAATAGTCATATTAAAGTTTCATAATTGTAATACTTAATGCTAAAATAATATTAAAAAACAATTAAAATAAACAAATATCGTACTTGAATGATTTTACAATTGCATCAAATTTACAATTTGCGATTGCATCATATGTATATCTCCCTAACATACGTCTGCAAGCTAATGCTTTTGAATTACGTTCAAGTGAAGAAAGGTTAAGCCAATGTACGGTAAATCGCATATAACACCTAAAATTAAATTATATTAAATTTTTACTTTTTAGTTCAATAATGAAATAGTCAAAAAAGTTATATATATAATATGTAATATTATATATATTATATTATCTATGGAAAATACTCCAATAATCAGCAGTTATACAAACAAAATCAATTTTGGACAATTCATCTTTTAGTTCTTGATTCATAACATTGTACAAATTATTTATATCTCTCATCAAATTTCTTTTAGATTTTGGTACTTTATAAGAAGTTAATTTACAATAGTTAATAAATGCAGGATGTTCTTCTTCTCTTCTTCTTCTGCCTCGCCTTCTTCCCAACTACTTGGGGTCAGCCACCCTTGTCCTACACCTCCACTTCACCCGGTCAATCACATCTCCTATGCACACACCGATAACCCTCATGTCATTCTCCATAGTCTCCAACCATCTATTTTTTGGTCTTCCTCTTCCTCTTTTCCCTTCGACGTCCATCTTCATAACCACTCTTACTGCATTCGTTTCCTCTCGCCTCATCACATGCCCAAACCATCTCAGCCGATTTTCTCTCATCTTGTCCACAATTGGCGCTACACCAACACTACCAACACTATTAATGTTCAATTAACGAAAATAGTGACACAGTATTCATAATGAGCTTTAAATTTTCGTGGTCAAACTCAGTTCGATTAAGTTTTTTTAGAAATTTGTCCAACATCATATTATTTTACCTGTTTATTTGGCTGCACAAAAATATTTTTGTATACCTGTATTTTACTATTGTCATTAAATACATTTATTTTTCTTGGTTGTACATGTTGAAAAAATGAATTAACCATGAGATAAATATATATTAATGTATTATTTTATACATTAATAGGCAGAGTTAAGTTAACTTAAACAGTACACTGAATAATTTTAATTTAAAAACAAATATAATTTTTTAGGGTCTGGGTCAATCGACCGACAGGACAATCGACCGACAACCAAAATACCGACAAGACTATTAACCGACAGAGTCAATCGACCGACAATCAAAATACCGACAAGACAAGACAAGACAATCAATTGACAATAGATTGACAATAGATTGACAATAATATAATATATTGTAATTTAATTTCACTTCATATTTATATTCTCGTTTTAAAATCTGTACATAATGTACAATATTAGCCATTGTTATAATACAAAATATGTATGTAAAAAAAAATATAAAATATAAATATAAATGTACATATTACAAAGAAAATGGTTTTCTTTTTTTTATTAAAAATAAGCTTCATGATAATGTGGAGAACACCGAAATTATCGGATATTAAAACATTTTAGATATAAATATTAGCCCTGAAATGGAAAAGCAATTTCGATTCATTTAATGTTTTTATCTAATCGAAACATTTTATCGCACGACAACGAGAATTCAATTAACGCGATACCTTTTGCCAACTGTGTAAATTTAGTTGATCCAACGAAGATACACGCAGTCTCTGTGCGTATTTTATATAAGTATTATGGAGGAATATTGCAATATTGTTCCGTCTCAACATTGTGAAGGCATGGTTGGGATGAATTGGTTGGGAGGTGATTTTAAATGTTAATTGATTAGGTAAGTTATAGTTAATTGCATATATTGATATCATCGTTTGATCTATTTTAATTCATTTTTTTTCGTTTCTAAAGTTTCTTTAGTTAACCCGTTGGGGGGGGGGGGGCAAATAATGTTTTCAATAATTAATAAAATTTTGATCAAAAATAATTAGGAAGGATGGAAATCAGTAGTTGGTAAGTAATAAATAAAAAACAGGATTAAAATAAATCGACGAAAAAAATAAAATAATCACCCTGCTGTTGACAGAATACGTTAAAGATCCGCATAAAAATAAATTATACACTGTGTACCTACTCCTACTACCATGACTAGAGGATTATTCTAAAATTAATAATGTGTACACTGTGAATCGATCGTAAAAATAATGTCTCCGTCTCAATGATGTTGAAGAATAATAATGATTAAATTATTTTAATCATACATAAAAGATAAATACTTTTTTACATTCATCATTATTTTCGAGAAGCCTTCAATGCCTGGTGTCGCACGGACGCACAAATGAACGCGTAATGATAGATGTATTTTTTAACGCGTGTGCTAAAGAGGGCACAAGAGTGTTGAAATGACGTCCGTTCAAAATAATTCTGATTCCTATTAATAAATTTACCAAATTTTATCATATGATGTTTAGCATATTATAACAATAATGAACAGAAGTGTCAAGTAATTCATTTTTAAACATTTCTCTGCCTTACGCTTTTGTTGGAGTCGAAGTTTTTTGTTTAGACACGCATTTATTAGATTGATAGACTGTATTTAATTATTGCTTAACACATATTACACTAGTGGTTCTCAATCTCAATCTCGACCCCTATAATGTAATCTAGATTTTGAGCGCCCCTGTTATTATGATAACATTAAAAAGTAGTGATACATGGATATGATTATTATAACTTTTTACTGGGAATCCTAAATTTTTATCAATTGTAATTCTAGGTATGATTATCATGATAATATTTAAAATAATACCTTTCTAATAATTTTATTTATTGACGACCCTAAAAAAAGTGTTGGCGATCCCCAGTTTGAGAATCACTATGCTAGACGATATGTAGTGTACTTTCGATATACTTTCTAATAAATTGTGTATATTACACAGAACTATTAATGTAAAAGTAGATTTTGCTATCGACATCGTGAAAATGTGTTGTGTATTACACAATTTTACACGATCAGAACAGATTTAGTTTTGTTGACGAATCGACAAATAAATGGTTTAAAATAATTTTCTGTTTGCGATAATTCAGTAACAAATAGAAATACAAATCGTTTCCATGACGTCCTATTTTATTATTTTATGAATGATGAAAGAAAATTACTTTAGCAGTTAGAATATTTAAAATATTTAAAATATGTACCATTTACGAGGAAATAAAAACCGCTTTCAAATTATTTTTTTTTTGTCCTTTGTCTTTGAGTTAATTTATTGAGGTTATCACTATTTTTGTCTAAGCCTTATCCTTTTTTATTTTGTCATTGTAGTCTTCATCAGCTGTATTCCACAAAACATATTTTTGGACCTTACTAATTTATTATATTAGTCTTCTTCTTCTTCTTCTTCTTCTTCTTTTGCCTCGCCTTCCTCCCAACTATTTGGGGTCGGCCACCCTTGTCCTGCACCTCCACTTTACTCGGTCAATCACATCTCCTCTGCACACACCGACAACCCTCATGTCATTCTCCAAAGTCTCCAACCATCTCTTTTTTGGTCTTCCTCTTCCTCTTTTCCCTTCAACGTCCATCTTCATAACCACTCTTACTGCATTCGTTTCCTCTCGCCTCATCACATGCCCAAACCATCTCAGCCTATTTTCTCTCATCTTGTCCACAATTGGCGCTACACCAACACTACCTCTCACGTATTCATTCCTTATTCTATCTTCTCTTGTCACTCCACTCAACCATCTAAGCATTCTCATTTCCGCGACACTCATACTTTGTTCTATTCTCCTGTTAACCGCCCAACACTCTGAACCATACAGCATAGTTGGTCTCACTACACTTTTATAAAATTTACCTTTCAGCCTAATTGGAATTCTCTTATCGCATAACACGCCCGATGCTTTCTCCATTTCATCCACTAATTTATTATATTAGTATTTATTTAAAATAGTGAAAATCAATTGAATGACTAATTTATTAATTTCAGAATTTACGTTTTGCACGTCATTTTTATGTTGTTTTGTTTAGTTCAATACGCACTTTTTACGCATTTGGTTGTCCACGTATATTTGAATAAATATAATTCTAAATATGATATCATCCGATCATGAGTAGAAGTGTAGTGCTTTTTATATTTTTTAACGAGACAGTACGGATTTAATAAAAAAGGATTAATTATAATCTATAATTTGTTCCGCAAGAAAATCTTAAAAAAGAAACAAAACGCACTGAAAAAGAAAAACATATGAATTCGACAATGGATTAGTAGAAGAAATAGTGTTGGAGCGTCAAATAATTTTTAATTTACCTAAGAAATGAAGGTCGATCGTCGAATAAAATCTCTTTGAGAATGAATTAATACCTTTAAATATTATTAATCTATTATAAATATCATTAAACATTATTAAACATTAACTTTATAATATTTATACGTAATAAATTGGCATACAATTGGTAAGCTGCATTCGTTTCTATCCAACATGTCGAACTATTTGTAAGTTTGAACATGCATGAATATTATTATCATGGCTCACATTTCTTCAATTTTTTTCATACATCAGAAAAAATACGTACGCGGGAAAAAGTATACATGAAATCACAATAGTGAGAACTCGGTATAACGCACGTAAAAATGTACACATGTATATACGCATATTGTGCATCCGTGTGATACCAGCAATATAATGTATACAATATGTAATTTCAAACATTTCCAAAGTTTTTATACTTTGAAAAAGTATTTGAAACTCAATTCATCATTTATTGACAACGTCACAAATTTACGTCAAAATGCTAACATGTATTATTTAAGCGTTTTGTTTTTGAAGCGTGAACATAAATTATTAAACCATTAGTAATTCGAGTACAAAGCATGCACCATCGAACATTTAAATTCATAGTCAGAAATTGGTTTTGAATTATTTGCTAGTTTGTAAAGTTTTGTTGGCGAGGTTGCAGCTTTTCTTTGACATATTATGTACATACTAATGTTCATGACTAATAATTAACATGAAACGAAATTTTGATTTACAGCGTTAGCTAATTATAAATTGGAATTATTTATCAATGAGTATTAATACCTTTAGTTTACACGTTACTTATGATTCGGTTTTTGTATGACACAAATTTCAAATACACATTTAAGTTTTTCTTCCCTCTCACAAAATTAAAAAAAAAAAGAAACAGTGTTATTACTATAACGAGTCGGTTTATATTAAATTTAACTTTACTTCAGTGTATCATACTATTTTTGACATATTTCGATGATGAAAATTATGAACTCATAAAATATAAAAAATGCATATTAAATATAACTTCTAGTTTGGCTTATTTGCATACCATACCAGATGCATCATGGTATACTAAACCTAGTAAGTTATGCCGCATATTATAGCGTTAATTAAACAGTTTTTACACATTTGAATAATTAATTATGTTATTCGAAAAATTACTCAAGGCAAAAGTTGAATAAAGTTATTCATTATGACACGGTCGTGTCTCACGGATACCGCGATATCACCCGTTACACACTCTTGCCACTGTAACATCGTACGTTCGATATCATTCGGGACGCCCGAGCGATTAAAAGAACCAGTTTTGGAGACGGCGATGTGTCACGAAGCGTTCGCGGACGGTGAGCCGACCGCCGCGAACGGCTGACGAACTTGTTTGCTTTTAGCCGTCTTCGTGGCCTTTTCTTTGACATTATACTGTAATTATTTCTCGCGTCTTATTACCTTTGTTATTATTTATATTATTTTTTGTGCGACTTATGACAATTTTTATTATTACATTTTCCTTTATTTCGTTATTACTAGTATAATAATAAATCTGATTATTATAATTTCTGATAATTACTTTTATTTTTTTTTAATCGTGTGTGTAATTGTGCTACGTGACAATTATACTATAAAACCTCTGTCTAACGGAATCATTTGGAACCAATTTTATTATTCCGTTATAAAGAAGTTTCCATAATAAGGAGACTGAAAAAAAAAATTATTTAAATTATTTATATATATTTATTTATAATACTTGTTATTTGTTATTTTTTTTTTTTATTATATTTTACATTAAAATTTTAAAAAGATATTTTAACATCTGTTTATTTTCAATAATTAAGAAATATTTGTTGATAATTACTCTAATAACTCAACATTCGAAAAAGCGATTAAAAACTTAAGAAGTTCTTTCAAACACGAAATAAACATTCTAAAATATTGTATTTCTATCTTATAGTAGGTCCGTTATATAGAAGAAGGTCTTACTGTATTACATATATATTATTACTCTACGATCGACAAATTTTATTTTCCAGCGGATAAAAACTTATTTTTCTTTATTAAATTAAGGCTTCAATATCTAAGATTATTAGTCTATGTAAATTTAAAAATAGGGGAATACAATTTTGACCACAGTTACATTTTTACTCTCCATTAAACAAATATTTTTGTTTCTAGTTTCTAGTTAATAGAGTTTTCGACTTATTGAGGTCATATTCGTATGTATTTTAAATAGACTAGGTTATTTTCCGATATAGAACATTCCCGTAATATTGTTAGCCTATAACTTAATTTCAACTTTAACTTTTTTTTTACAAATTTATTTGAAAAAAAGTCTTAAACAAAAAATTATGTCAACTATAAAATAAATACTATGAAAAAAAAATTAAGTTTTAGTTTTGAAATTTTTATAAAAAAACACTTCTTAAATTGTAACACTATACAAGACTTCTATAATATTTCTGAACCATAAAATACAAAACAAATTAAAACAATTATATAAATGGTTGTACATACGGGGTTTGCAGAGGTCCGTTACCCCAGTACCACCAAATTATATAATTAACTCCAAAATTATCCTATTGATTGTTATTTCATTTGTACAGATTTTTAATCAAAATTAGAACATTTGTACACCTTCCAAAACTCGAGAAAATCGATTTTTCCGTGGCGGTACTGGTGTAACCGTTACCCCAGTACCGCCATCGGCTTATATTGGTCCTATCGACTCCGGACTGGTACAGACGATTGTTATTTCATTTGTACAGATTTGTAATCGTGATTTGAACATTTGTACACCTCCCAAAACTCGAGAAAATCGATTTTTCCGTGGCGGTACTGGTGTAACCGTTACCCCAGTACCGCCATCGGCTTATATTGGTCCTATCGACTCCGGACTGGTACAGACGATTGTTATTTCATTTGTACAGATTTGTAATCGTGATTTGAACATTTGTACACCTACCAAAACTCGGGAAAATCAATTTTTCCCTGGCGGTATAATTTGAATAGTTGTTTTAATTGTAAAGTTTTGAAATGATATGCCAATGATAACGCGACGATATATGGTATATTATTTTATTATTTATTTTTTATTTTTTATTATTTATTAATACGGGCTTAACCCAAAATACAGTGCGGTAAATATTAGAACAATGATAAGTTAATTTTTAAATATAAGTAGTAAAAATCAGGTAAAGTGATGTAGAACCAGATGTCTAGGTTAGGGTAAAAAAGTAATGTGCATATTGGCAAGGCGCATCAAGCGGTGAAGTGGATTGTTGGAGCTATAATTAGTTGCGCGCATAGGGATAGCAAAGGTGGCAGTAGAACGGGCCCGACGAGGAGGAACGTGGAAGTTAATGAGGGATAGAAGTGGAGGTGCGTCAGAATGACTATCGATAAGATTTTTAAGAAGTTTTAGGTTTAATGTAACTCTTCTATCAGCTAGCGTAGAGAGTTGAAGCTTACGAAGCACTGGTGTGTAATGATGCATCGGATGGAGGATATTCAGCACATACCCAGCATAGGACAGAAAACGCCTTTGGACAGGTTCAATTAAGGCAGAATCAGAGGCTGTATGACGATCCCACTGTACGGAACCATACTCGAGCAGGGGGCGGACTAAGGAACAATAAAGAGCCTTCACAAGGGAGGTAATTTTAAACTCGGATGATATTCGCTTCACGAATCCTAGAGTTTTGTATGCCTTACAACAAATTGTTTGTATGTGACAATGGAAATTAAGGTCTGAAGAGAACACAATACCCAAGTCTTTTTTAAGGCTAGTCGATGATAAATAAATATTGTTAATCGAGTAGGTATGGTTGATTGAGGTGCGAGATCTGGTGAAAGACATAGATTGACCAGGAATCTTTAGTGGTTGGGTACATAGTTTAATTGAAAGAGGTTAAAGGAAAGCAAATGATTCCGGTAAGCAGTGATTTAACGGGGAAGAAAAGGAAAGACCAAACTCATCGTTGGACCAGGAAATGTTGGGAATAGGACAGACATTACAACGGCCGTGTCATTACCAATATTATATTCCAGTAGTCAGAGTGACAGCATACGACTGAGTGATTATACGTTCCAATCGTCCTGTATGTCAAGATTATACGGGATTGCCCCTTATTTCAACTTTTTATGTCCCGTTGTCTCGATATAGGGCACATTTCGCACAGTATTTTCATGTCCGTCCCGTATTAATCCCGTTTTCCCTTACTGTTAACGTATACATTTTTGAAAATTTATTTTTCAAAAGAAATAATTATATCTATGATAATTATTTTTTTTTTTTTATTAAGAATAAAGGCTACGACATCTATGGTCATTAGCTTATACAGTGTTACATTAACTTAATAATTAATAATAATGGTGATTACATGTGTAAATTTAGCTATGCCTATTATGTATGACGTATATAGTGTTTATGCCAGTGTGTAGATCTAGATATTTTTGATAACGTATAATTTTGATCGTATTTTACGAACTTCACGGGAAGCCACAGGCTATGACAATAGCGGCCTTCTGGAATTCCCAAATGCTAACTGGACTAAGAAAATTATACTGTTCATTATATCGTTTCATCAAGCATTGGATGGTTGTAACGTTTATATATTTTCTATTATTTGACAAAATCAAAGGAGTTTATAGTGCTTATGTAGTTTATATAGTAAATAGTGCTATATTAATTGAAAAATTGAAAAATTGATTTTCTCGAGTTTTGGTAGGTGTACAAATGGTCTAATTTAGATTACAAATCTGTACAAATGAAATAACAATCATCTGTACCAGTTCGAAGTCGATAGGACCAATATAAGCCGATGGCGGTACTGGGGTAACGGTTACACCAGTACCGCCACGGAAAAATCGATTTTCTCGAGTTTTGGGAGGTGTACAAATGTTCTAATTACGATTACAAATCTGTACAAATGAAATAACAATCAATAGGATAATTTTGGAGTTAATTATATAATTTGGTGGTACTGGGGTAACGGACCTGGTTTGCAGGGTATGCTGTTGTATAGTCTTCGGCTACATTTGAGGGCCTTATGTTTATCATACCGAATTCCTCCTAAAATGCTTGATAAAGATTTTAATGATTTCTTACTTAAAGTTTAATTAAGTGGCCTTATGAAAATTTAATGGTTCATAATCGTTTTTTTAGAATAAATGATTTATTCTTTCTTTTAAATTCAATAAAATTACGTTGAGTATCCTATCTTAGGTGCAACATTTTTTTTTCTTTTTATATTGTAGTAAATAATTATTTTGCACTTAAAATTATTTATAGTTATATGTATGTATATACGCATAGTATGCTTATTATTTACAACTTTTTATTTTGTTTAATATTAGGCATTTAAAAAACAAATTACATGATTTTTAAAATATAAAGATTTTTGTAAGATAATATTAATATGTATAATGCGTTTTATCATTTGAATAATTATTAATTTTACCGTGAGATATATGTAAAAATCTACTCATATTATCACTCAAATGTATTTTAATGACATGTGAAACGAATCTGATGCCCACTTCTAATTATAATGACTTTGGTACAACTAGAGGAGTATACTCATCTAAGTAGACAAAACATAATAATAAAATGTGTTCAAGAATTAACCATTTTATAATGATGTTATTATTTATTGGTTCACGAGAACAATACAAAATATTTATGATAATTTATCGTGTTTGATGTTCAATAAATATTTAATGCAACTATACGACAAACCAAATTAAACGACATAGGTTAAAAATCAAAATTTAATAAATTATTTTTCTAATTGTTATTGGACATTGAAATCAATATTTTATTTTATACGATTTCTTAAGGTACGGTTTCCTTGTTGGTTGTATCTTCTAGACGCGACGTCTGACGCCCAGACCCTTGATTATGTATTTTGTGTGCGACTGGTTTCGCTACTCGCGTTTGACGCTGCGTCCGGCATCAGTAACTAGTCTGAACTAGTGTTACGTTGTGACGCCCGGCGTCAATATATCAATATTTTAATTTTTCTCGACAGAAAATGCTAAAGATCAAGAGGATTCTCCTGTTGTTATACAGAGTGTAACAGATCTATTTGACTAATGCAATAACTTTTTTCTATTCAAAATTTTTAATTTTTTTCTTTTTGTTATGATTTATAGAGCTCTGCGCTACAATTTTTTTAACTTATATTTTATTTTATTTTTTTACAACTAAAAATAAATAATTTACATTTTTTATTAAATTTTTTTTCTAATTATCCAAGATAGCCATTTTATAGATGAGTATTTAAAAACAATTATGGCGTTTACAATTTTTAATTCGGTAAAGTGATTAATTTTTAAATCATTTTCAAAGTATGTTGAAATTCGAATTTATTTCTTGCTAATCAATGTTACTGCAGTTATCGATAACGGATTTCGGATAATTTCGGAAACGGTTAATCGATTTCTTTGTTATTTCTTTTTGAATCAAAGATAAAGTTAAATTTAACTGTTAACGATTTAGATGAAAAAATTCCCGACATTTTTCATCGTCGTTAATAAAATGTACACCAATCAAATTTTTAAAAAATTCTTCAGAGTTCCTCTTAAAAAACAAATTGTTAAACGATTTTCATTCTTTTGGAATTAAATTCATAAGTAACTCGTTTTCAATTTCTTTATCATGAAGTAATAACTCACAAATAATATTGTTCAAAATTAAATATTTATTTTGACAAATGTGAAAATTAGAATTTATCAAAAATCAAAACTGCGTGTGAAAGAGACAACGGTTGCAGTGGTTATGATTTAATTTTGTAAAATCAAACTAAAAGAGTGATATAAAATAATAAAATCTATGGCGCCTGACGCTACTGAGAAAACCGGATATACACGGCGTCAAAACGCTGCGTTTAGAACGCGGCAGAGAAACCGTAACTTTACACAGATGAAACATTTTAGAAAATCTATGAGTAATTTTTTTCATTAATTTGTAAAAACTTATGTTACATCGATTTAGAGGTATAGTTTTGTAACCGAAAAACAATAACATATTTGAAGAAGAAAAATTGCATACGCCAATGGTTGAGCATCTACTAGCTATTTTAGATACATAGTTCCAAATTTAAAATAACCATGGTCGATAGTTCACTGTTAATTTTTACATCATCAAAGCTGTGTAGGAGCTAAATGGGTTGTTAATTAGTATAGGGTTCTTCGTATTGCGTCAACGTTTACGCTTAAGTAAGTTTCTGGAGAAACGACTGGGGTTGATTAGCGAGACCACTCAAATATAATGAGGTCACCACAGAATTATGAAAAACAATATCAGAACATGTCATGTATATTTTAAATGACGAAAAAGTCACGCAATCATTGTTTTATGGACGTAACGGTATATGGATTGCTTCTTAGTAAAACACACATTATGGACCACTTTAAATCTAATGCACATTTCTAGCGGTCAAATCTAACACGCTATCGTCTACTGGTGGTTAATAACGAAATGGTGGCAAGCATCAGAAATTAGTCTTTTAAAGGTATTCATGCTCAACTTGTAGATCATTTTAATACTATGGAGATCAACAAAGATAAATCGCAATATCCCGTAGAATCGCTTTGTCTGAACAAGATCGATCTTTTTTTCCACAAGAAATAAATGTTCCGAATAAATATCCATTATAAACACGTGTAGAAAAACAACACAATAAAAACTCCCTTAGTAATTTGTGTACAATCGTCAATACTGAGGCAATAATAAGATAAGTTACTTTTAACTAGGTACCTTAACGAGTTACTTTATTTTAAAATTACTTTTTACGTAACGAGTTCATATATTTTTTAGTTACGTTAAGATTTTTTTTATATAAAACCCATACATTTAAACATTTTTTGTAAAAAAAATAATAATTGTAATTTGAAATGTCAAATATTATTTATAATGATATATTATTGTGTGAGTATTTTAAATAAATTCTAAATTATTAAATATAGAACCACGAACTGTTTTACACGGTTCTTGGATTTCAATAAGTATTCAAATAACATATAGGTTAGGTTAACCTAATGGCTAATACAATTTACAAAATGTAAATGTATATGAAATTACTTATGAATGAGTACCTATATACTGTACAGTATGAAATTATTATAAGTTGTAAATAATAATTTATTATAATGTACGTATATTAAAGGTTAAACAAAAAATAAAATCATAATATATATTATACCCAGTATCCGATACATAATTATAAACTCATTACTCATTTTTAATTACAATTTTCGTTATACATATTATTATATAAATTCTCTGAAATTAGATTTACAGCGATAACCGTGGCAGTAGTGTAAATAATTCAAGCGAGTGTGTTGTGTGTCGTTAAAAGTTATATTTCATTATATTTTTTTTCTTATTGTTCCCTGTGTGCTAAAAGTTCTATGAGTAACGAGAATTTCTAATATTATAACGTATTTATAACTCGAATTTGATTATTACGTATTTATAATCCGAATTTGGGGATACCTTCCCAAGAATTTTTTGAATAGGAAATAATTTGTATAACTAATGGCCATTTCATTAAAAAATAAGAATTTTGAAAAAATTGTAAAAGTGATAACAAATAGGTAAACAATAACATATATTTTCTTCTATAAAAAAAATAAATATAGATTTTGTTTTGTAAAAATGTTGTTTTTTTATCATATTAGTTTAACTTATTACTTTATATAGGCACATAAGCTTAATTACAATTAATTCATATAATTTATAATAAATACAATTCATTATATGCAGGTAAGTTTGTGTGAGTGGTTGAGTAAACTCTTTTTAACCCCCCCCCCCCACCAACGATATGAACTCTCAAATACGCCATTGAACTAAGATAAGTTGCTTTTTTTTCTAATTAACTTATAACTTTTACGAGTGAATTAAAAAAATTATAATTTTTTATTTAACCTATATTTTTCTATATTAACTCAATATAACGAGTTACAAATATTGGTTTGCCCAGCCCTTACAATAGCAACTATTTATAGATACGCGACAGCGACGTATGTTATTTTATAGTACGTAAAAACATACAAGATATAATTTGCTCAATATTATATTAAGCATTAAAAAAAATATATATATTAATAAGTGTTGTGTAGTATAAACATGTATAATAATCAAAGCTATGCATTTATAGCTTAATGCACTTAAAAACTATTAAATATGTATTGAAAACTAACAAAATATGCTCTAATTTTTCAAAAATATGCAATAAAAACTATAGAAATTTTAAATATTTGTTTATTTCTTTCACTATAAATTTGTATTAATTTTTTATGGATAACGGATCACACCAAACTAAAAGCGTATTAATAATATTTATGTTTATGATTGTTTAATGATTTTTATTATCCGTTATGTACGGGTTGATATCGGTAAATTAATTTAATCTCAACTTCAGTAGGCATTTCAGTACAATAGGAAATAATACACGTTAAATACCCGAATAAAAATAAAATAGTTTCCATGAAACTATACAAGTCATAGTTAATACAAATACATTTAATATTTTAATGTCAATTTAAAACAGATTGACCAAAAAATGTAAATATTATGAAAAGCATTTATATGAAAAAATCATTAAAACATGCATTTATATGCTTTAACCCATGAAATATGCAAAAATATGCCAAATCAGATTTGGTATTTGAACTATAAATAAGTAAAAACAAATTTTTACATAAGAAGAAATGTTGAACATTATAATATTAAATACCTAACAGTTTAATTTTTCTATATCAATAGAAACAGTGAAGTCTAACAAAATATGCAGGGCTTTATTTAGACATTTTACGCCCCGGGTAACACATTTGAGCCGCCCTTTCATAAGCCATGACACCCCCCGCCCCTCAAAAAAAATATATATATGTCATACTATTATTATTAATATTAAAAATGGATGTACCCACCTGTACTATATATAATTACAAAACCAATTTAAATATATCTAAGAGTGATCATATACATAATGCGTCATAAAACCAATATGTCGGTATACATTTGCTGTCCCCCTAATGATTAAAAAAATTTGCCGCCCGGAGCAACAAGGAACATTTGCCTCCCCCCAAATACGGGCCTGAAAATATGTACAGAAATATCAATGCTTTGAAAATGTTATGATTCAATAGTCTTCATCTTATACATAGCACAGCACAATTTTAATCAACTTTTCCAATTATTAGTGACCGTTTAGATGTGATGCGGTGTTAAACAGGGTTTTCGTATTTGTCCATACGTATAAATAATAATTATAAGTACTCGTATTAACATTTATATTTGTACACTACACGCATTTGGATTATAAAAATATCTCTGTATGCTCGCTATTTTTCGTCCTTCACAAGGAAATAAGGTTAAAAGTGTTAATACTCAGTCTCATTGACAATGCAACTACTTCATCGCGGCCAATAGATTCAATTTAACTCTTAATAGTATTGATTTTGGATTTTACATTATTTGCTGTTATAGTTTGAAGCCGGCCATAACACGGAGTTACACGATTCTATTATATTTTTACACCAATTATTTAATTTTTTATTAGTCGAGTTCGATTTTGTCAGGACATTAATAAAATAAAATTGTAGAAGAAACTCTATACTAAATTAAATATTATATTATATTGACATTTGACTGAATTATTTGTCCATGGAATGACATGGTAAACGTTTCAACAATAAGTGTACACCAATTCTAAATGTATATTAATATTAGATAAAGTAGCTCTGTTTACTTTAATAAATTGTCTACGAATGTAGTTCCGTATTTTCAAAAAATTGTATCTGTTCTGATAGACTTTATTTTCTTGTTAAATCGACGTTCGTATTTCGAATAATGTTGTTATTGAGCATACGTTTAAGTTGCTAGATTTATTATTTCCAGTGGATATTTTGAACCATTTTAATACATTTTTCTTGAAATCTATTCAATCGGTAAACATATTGACGTGAGAAAAGCATCTTTTCGTAGATATTTATTCATTTATCATAAGGTTTTTGAAACCAAACAACACCCAAATATGTTCTTTGAATTTAGTTTCAAACCTCACAATATTTTAAAATAATGCGTTAGGACACGAGGTAAGGTTACAAAGTTTGAAAAATGTATTTCGAGTGAATGACTGTATGTTTGCGTGCAAATGAACCTACTATCCCACTCGAACCAATAACAACATATTTCCATTAAGTCCAAGCCACTTTTGGCTGAAATATTAATTATGTGTACGTTACGAGTATGTGATCGATGCTCATATATTGTTATGTCAAATGCTAATACCTCGAGTTCAGTTAGTTTATCCTCTCGAATATCTTAGCACATACTCACAGCTATTTTTTTTAAATTTATCTATTTATTCAACGTTTTTCTCTTTTATTTCTTACACAACGAAAATCTATTATATTCGTTTATAAAAGCTCATCGATTCAAAATTCTCAGTGCGTTATCATTTATGTTGTTCATACAAATTTTATCGAAATATTGCATCAAATATTTTATTATCACATTTCAATCATACATTTTTTTGGAATACGATAGTTTATCATTGCAGCTTATATATTTATTTTAACATTATGACTAATTTGAATCACACTCGGAATCGATGTCATATTATAAAATTTTTTAACGCATAAAGTTCCAAGTCTTGCTAATAATTATAATAAATCGTACATAATGAATCTACAAAATGTATTAAAAAATTACTATAAAATTACTACGACAACAAAAATACTTTGACAATAATCCCGCGTAAAAAAAAAATAAAAAAACTGAGAGAAAAAAGTAATTTATAATATTTTAAATACTATCAAGATATGATATAATTAATAAATATTAAGTAAATGAAATAATAGTACTCTTATTTTGTTCCAATTATTTATTTATTTAATGAGGAATCATTTTGATAAACATAGAAGTTTAATTAAATCCAAACGCCTATGAATTATTTCGTTCGTCCTATTCCGTGCCATATAAAGCAATTCTTCATCAATTAAATGAATTGTCGAAACAAAATAAGAGTACTCAATTCAATTTATTAAGGTCTTATTCATGATGTCATATCTTAAAAGATCTTATAAATTACTGATTATATTTTTGCTTGTACATTTTTTACGCGAAGTCCGTCGAAGCTTTTATGTTATACGTTATAACAAATTATATTTTGTAATAGTTATAAACGTAATAGTGATAAATGCGTTGAAACGTAAGAACTTAAATCTACACGAAGAAGCGTCGGGCGTTTTACGAGTAAGGATGGATAATAATTATCAAGTGTCTGCATGCTACAGTTTTTTTTTCGTGTGCACGGTACATTATGGAAGAAAATACCACTTTTATCAGAAGGAATAATAATACGAGTAATAATAATGGAAAATATTGAAAAAAAATGAATAAACGCGCCGGAAAGAGCTGTGTAAATTTACTTCACAATATTAATTATGAACCCTTTAAGGAAAAAAATGTACTTTAGAACAACTTTTAATACAAGACGAAGAAAAAATATATACTTAATATTTGTCAGCCCTGGGTACGGTAGGAAAGAGATGACGCGAAGTTGACGTTGTGTGAAAGAAAACTCTAAACAGAAGATAAAGAATAATTACAAAAATAAAAATAAATTTTTTGTTATTAATATTGTCATGGTTTGATTGGTTCTGCATTTATAGGTACATCGTACAGGTACGCTAGAGTGGCCAAATTGTATAGACTGATGATCGACTTCTGAGTTTTCTAGGTTGTTTTGATAAAAAAAAAAAGAAAGTTTTTCAACGAACAAAAATGTATATTATCAAAATGCATGTCACACTTCCTTTATTTCTTCTATTTAAAATATTAACTAGTAATAATTACTTTAATTTTAAAGTTTTACATAACATGTATTTTAATATATTTTTTTTCAGTTTATACATATGCGACAAATACTGTTATTTAATACAGAGTACTTATTTGATTATGTACAATATACCTACATGAATATTCGATATTGGTGATTAATATCGTTTTTCATAGTTATTTATTGTTACATATTGCGTTTATTAATTAATATTAATCTAATTTTTATATTCGTTGTTGAAAAAAAATATAAAAATATACAAAAAAAAAATAAATATTATAGTTTTCTGAAAAAAATTAAAATACATAGAAAGGTAGTTGTGAACTCGACGCAATCGCTCTCATGCGAGTTAGCCACTCATGCGCTCTAGGGTGGTTGTGTTTTCGAAAATTGTTCTTTCGCGTTGATTTCGTATACCGGAATAACATCTAATATATAAATCTCGTATCACAATGTTTGTTACCAAACTCCTCCGAAACGGCTGAACCGATTTTCATGAAATTTGTTGTGTATATTAAGTAGGTCTCAGAGAGTGATGTAAACTATTTTTCACACCCCTATTTTTATTTTAAAGGGTGGCTCATACAGGGATTTTGAGATTTACGATAGACATTTTTATTTATAAATGGTTTCTATGGGGGTTATAAGATTTGAGAATAATATTTATTTATAAGTGGTTGCCATTGGTAATATATAAAATTAATATAATGAATTACTCGACGTTGCAAGGTAACCATAAATAAACAATAAAAAAAACATAAATCAGTACTTTTTTGTTTGTATCATTAAAAATGCCAAGAAGACTCCAGAATGTCAATATTTGTCATAGAACAAATGCAGCTACAAACATGAGAAATAGAAGAGCGATATTTTATTGTACTTTTTGCTTTGTTCAAGTCATAATTTAGTGGTATAAATATATTTCCTAATTATGTTATGTTAAAATCATATTGTTCTTTTAACATTATATGGATTTTTTAAATCTCTTAAAAATGAAGGTTATAATGACCATCAATTTTTCTTAACAGCAGTTGGGATATGCTAGTATAGTTTGATACTTAGAAATTCAGAGGTACTAACACCTTGTCAACAAAACACCATTATAATTTTCTATGCTTTATTTTAAGTTTTAACCATTCAGTTTCTATTTTAATTAATTATAATTACCATTATTATAATTTCTAATAAGATACAAAATTTCCTTTTTGAAATTTTCTTGTTTGTCATTTTATTTTATTTTTTATTGTTCCCGGAGAAAAAACTAATATACATTACTTTTTATTTATATTAATTCAACAAAATTCTATCTGCATAGTTATTGTTTGGTTGATAGTTTCAGTATTAATTTTATCGCAATACAATTCGCAGGAGTACAAATATGCATAATGCATTTATCAACAATATTCGAACAAAACAGCAATCAATAAAGAATCTCATTTTTGTTTTGTGTTTATTATATTTTATGTATAAAAATAGCCCTTGAAAATGTTTTTTTTCCAAAACTACTTCCTAAATTGTGTTCAATGTTAGAAACACTTGTTAGAAAACTATTTATGAAAATTTCAGCCCGGTCAATTAATTTAAAAAAAAAAAAACACAGATGAGTTGGCATAAGGAAATGCCAACTCATCAGTTTTTTTTTAAAAGGGTTATTTTACTGTTGGAACAGATCCATCATATACACACGCATATTAAATTAACATCAAAATATGTAATACGTATCGGCTACTGTATAATGTACTATATTATTTTAAACTGAAATATAACTTTAAAAAAAGAATTGATAATAAAATAAAAAAAAAAAAAATTATTTTTATGTATAAAATTGCATTTATTTAACATTTTTTAATGAAATGTTTGTTACGTTTTTACAATATATGTAATTGTATTTCCGTAGTTGTTGAATTTATTGAAATAATTAATAAACTCTTGTTATTAACTACACAACCAACTGCAGAGTTTACAAAGATATGTGATACAATTTAATCTAACCAATTTAATTGATACTCACACAATTATTATATTCGTAAAATATAAAATCACCTACGATTTAAAAAGAACGAAAACATGTTTATTAAGTTAAATTGTACGGTTGAAACATTATAATATAATATGAGACATCCTGTAAATACAGTGAGTTTCGCTTTATACGATCACTGTTTAATATATTTAACTATTTATTAAAATTAAAATTAAACTTATTTCAAGTCTTATATTAATGTCACAGCCCAATTGAGATATTTTGCCTCCTGTGACATAGAAACGTTTAAACCTCCCTAGAATTCAGAACTTTTTATATAAACATGAAATTGTTTTACTATAATTTGGTATTTATTAATTTTATTCTTTATTGGAAGGTAAGTGGATTAGTAAAGATCATTATACTGATTCTTCTCACTACAAATTATTCAATTTACATTCTTATTTACATACCTCATTTAGTTAGTTTTTGAATTACCATACATTTTATTAAAATTCGTAAAAAAATAATGAAATAAAATGGAACCAATATTTTTAATATAATTATATAAGCTAATAAATAATAAAAATGTAAATATATTTATAAAAATAACAGTTCGTAAACATTATATTTTTTCTTGTGCTTGGCACCCATTATGCAGTGGTGGTTTTCTTAGGGAGACAAGGGAGGCAGTGCTTCCCTTGAAAATTAGGGAAAATAAGTTATTAACATCATTGTAATCATTATTGGCGTGATAATTTAAATTTTAAATAATTTCGCATTAAAAAAAATATAGACAATTATTCGTCAAAAATAAATTCTGTGTGATTATAAACAGGTGGCCAAAAGGTCGATCGTGACATGAGTTCGAGTCGATCGCGACTTCTATTCAAATACTTTCGAATTCTTTTAGAATAAGTTAAAATATTTATTTTCTATACATTTTTATATCTTTGTTCAACCCACAAATAAAAAAATTAATATAATAACTACTAATAAAGAATATACCTTTATGGTAATAATATATAGTATTAAATAACTATAAAAAACGAAATTATACATTGAAATCGAATAGCTATGTAGGTATGTTGTACTTATTCTAATACATATTCCGTATTAAAATAATAATATTTATCGCATCGTTGAAATTGATAAAATATTTATTAAAATTATAAAATTAAAGTTATTATTACTTATTGATATTTTAAACCAAATAAATAAAGGAAGTATAACATTTATTTTGCAAAACAACATGAGACACATTATATAAATACATAAACTAATTAATTGCAGCACCCCCTATAAGCGAAGCTTGTGCTGGGGGAGCGGTTCTGATATTATCTTAATTTAAAACTAATACATAAAATAATAAATTAGTAATAACCGATGTTAAGAAGTAGAAAAGTATAGTTATACATTATTTTAAACAGAGTAAAAGATAAAAGTATGAAGGACAAAAATATATTATACTTAAAAAAGTAGTATTAAAGTTAACAAATTGTATTATATACTAGACAAATCAAGACTTTTTAAATAACTTTTGAAAGACTTAAAATTACTAAAATGGCTGATGTTGATATTTAAGGTTTGACATAGCTTTAGACCGTTATATAAAACACTCATTTGACCAAAAACTTTATTATAATTAGGTAGGCATATATTTATATTATGTTTATATCTTGTATAATGATCATGATAAAAAGGAATAATTATAATTTTAATAATAATGTTTATTTTTATAAAGTTCAACTAGTTGTTTGAAATTAAAAATATACCTAAAATCATTAACTTTTAGTTCTTTATAAATTATCGTGGTACTTGTTTGAAATGATAGATTTAGAAGATGTAAAATGATGCAGTTTTTAGTTGTTAATAATCTAGATAGATGATTGTTGTAAGTTCCTCCCCGTATTGAGATACCATAAGTAAAATCTGATTGTACCAAGGATAAATAAATAATTCTTTTGTAATGCGTTATTAAAAATATATTTGACTTCTTTAAAAATCAAAAAGAAATTTCGTAAGATATTGTTTAAATAATTGATATGACTATCCCATTTTAATCAAGAATCTAAAATTAGGCCAAGGTATTTTAGTTCCTTAACATTTTCAAGAATAACACAGTGATTTACATGTATTGCTAAACGCTGAAACTTATTTTAATGAGTGGACTATTATGTTGTTAGTATTCAGAGTATTATACTTTTGTGGATTAAAACAAATGTACTTATTTTATTACTTCCGTTAATCTTTATATACTAACATTATTAACCTCTCAATATGACATTATTGACTACTCATAGTAATCACATGTTGATATCGCATACAGTAACTTCGTTCAACTTGGCGTTAAGCCTCCATAATACATCTCTGAGAAGTCAATAGGCACTTATTCGTAACTTCTCAACCTTCAGTATGACAACTATGCGACTACTATGTTATAGGATTTTGCACACCGGGTATACACCTGTAACGCTGTAAGATTGGATATTATTTGTTATCTACACAATATATAGAAGTGGACTATGGTATTGTTAGCCAAAATAAAAGTAACATAGACTCAATACTATTAGGCGTAAGTGCGTGGTACGGCAACTTTGTACGCTCAATCGTGTTATATTTCGTATTCCTATTGTTTAACTGTAACTGTGCTCAATCGGGTTACAGCCCTTTGAAACACAGTCAAATACTCACATATATATTATAATATATAATCTTATATTGTTTTAGAAAGGAAGGTTAATAAAATAAAGATTAGACTGTTTATTGTTTATTCGTAATAATTCATTTTTAATTTAACAAATAATTATTAAAATCAAGAAGTTATAATTAAAGTTCAGTAATAATATTACACGAACAATTTCATAGAGATCAGACTTGGGTAGTTTTCCGAATACAATATTTAGAATACTGTATTCAGAATACTTTTTAAGTATTTTGAATATCTTTTAAACGTTGAATCATATCTTTTACTTTAATTTACTTTAATCATGTCTCTCCGTTTATTTTTTTTAAAACCTGAGATAGTCCTAGATAACATTTCTCCTTCTCTAATAGTTGCATTGTTAAAAGGGTTATTCTCATAAAGTTTTCTATACTTTCTAAGTTGTTTTTCCAGTTCCGATTTTAGGCCTGGTATATGATATTCTTCGTAATCTCTCGGGTTATGTTTTCTTGCAGACATTTTTACACGTTTAATAAGGAATTAATTTTTTTTTTTTGTTTTTGAGTCAATACTAACTATCTGTTTGTCTAGAGTCCTTGCGAAATCTTTATTATTTATCTTTTGAAAATTAAATCTTCATCTAAAAGACACCTTTTTTGGATGTATTGCAACCATTATTTTACATATGTTGGGTCTATGTTGAGTATTAGGGATTGGCTGTTCAATTTCCATAGTGCATAAGTGACTTATAATGTTACTTGCGAAAATTAAGTCAGGTTTATAGCTTCTTTTCCACCTAACACTATCAAAGGATACCGGTAAATATCTCCGTTACCCAAATTTGGACTGTGATTGTATAAATCACCAATTACTACTCTGATTTTCAGACTTGGGTAGTATTCCGAATACAATATTCGGAATACTGTATTCAGAATACTTTTTAAGTATTTCAAATACTTTTTAAATACTTTTTTTGAAAGTATCCAATAAAGTATTTTGAATACTTATAACGAGTATTCTGAATACATTATTTTAAATACCTTTTAAACATTAAATCATCTCTTTTTTTTATACGATTTTATTACTTCTTCGTCATATCTTGTAGATATAGGCTCTTATCAAATTTTTATTGTTGTTGTAAATCATAATCTATAACAATTATATAACATAAAAATGCAATAAATTAAAATATATTTAGTCTACATTTTCAAATAATTCTCATGTTATCTATAATTTTTATAGTATGAAAAACTAGAAGTATTTTAAAAGTATTCGGAATACTTTTGAAAAATTCTAAATAATATACTCGGAATACAATTTGTATAAAGTATTTGAATACATATTCGGAATACTATTTTTTGTAAGTATTCGAGTATTTATTCTAAATACTTTTAAAAAGTATTTTACCCAAGTCTGCGGATTTTCTATTGTACATTTTGACTAAATATCCTGGTTGGATTAAATGTTGTATTTGGAGGTTTATATATTAATGAAATTAAAATGATTCCTAAATCAATTGTTAATACTTCCATGTCCCTTATTCCGTGTATTTGCATTGATTTGATAGCTGTTATGTTTTTTATAAACATGGCGCTTCCATGTTTTTTGTGGTAAATGATGTTGACAAACCTCATTCCATCAATTTTAGGGGTGTTCATATTTTGATCTCTATATGCTTTTTGTACGCACAGAACATCACATTGAGTATCTTTACATATTGCGCTAGTAGGGTTTCTTTTTCTTGTGATATACATTCGATATTTATCGAAGCGATCGCCATAGTTGGCCCTGATAAGGACCATTTATTGTTCGTTATTCTATATATTTTATATGTTTTAGTAATATATTATGAAAAATCATAAGAATATACCAATGACAAGTATGCGTTACTGTGTTTGGAAAAATTAGCCGTTAGAATCGTCGCCTCGGGTATGTAAAGGTTTTTTCCTTTACCCGGTAAATATAACTAAAATTGAAGTTTAATTAATTAAAATTATTACATAAAATACTGGGTAAATTTATTGGTAAATATATTCATCTCATGAAGTAGATTCAAGCAAAACATTTTCAATATTAATAACAGCAAAAATTAATTTAATTTTTCTTTGGAAAAGTAAATCGCAAACAGTTTTTGACTAAATGGGACATTATTTAAAAAAAATGCACCTGTAAAATCATGTACCCGGGGGAAAATGCACCCCTGCCATCCTTTATTCCGATTCTGGTCGCTGTCGTTGAATTGACCTTTTATTTGAATAATATATAACAGAAAAATTAATCACATTTATGAACATTTATATAGATTTTATGACTTGATAACTGATTAAGTAACAAACGAATTTTATTTTTGAACTTATTGTATTCTAATATGAAACGTCATTCATTCAAGTTATTGTTATAGATTATATTACGTCATCATTTAGTTTGTTGAAGCTCGCAATTTTTAAATACTTACTTTTAGATATCGGGCAAACGGAAAAATGTATAAATAAAAGAAAGTTTTTTTCTTTTACTGATTTACTGATTCGTTTCGAAGGTATAGAAAAATATTTGTAAAGAAGCCTCATTATCCCTTAAAATTTGCCTCCTTATACTAAAAAAATTTAAAAAAATCATAAGTAAATTGTTCAATAAAGAGAACAACATTTTTTCTATTCTATAAAATAGTTTTCTAAAAACAAAAACAGAATGGACAAATGGTCTATTGAAGAATGTCTGTTATGATGGTTTCAATAAGTTAGAAATTTACCAGTCAATAATTCTATTTTAAAAGAGAAAACTTTAAATTTAGCTTAAAATTAAGTGTGAACAGTTTTAGTCCGATTGTTGAGTGATTGATTCGTAAAAATATAAAATCATTAAAAAAAAAGAATTTGTTATGAAATCAAATTGTAAATAAAATCAAAATGCCCTGTAACAATGTGATCACATTTCGATGAATTCACTGTAAAAATAACATTTGGTTCCAATAAAATATTCTATTTTTTGTCAATAATAAATTTTATTACACTTATGTATACAGTGTGATCACGATAAGTGGAAACACTTAATAACTATGTATAGGCTTCATATATTTTAATTCTGATTTTTTGGCTAACTAATAAACATAATTATACGCATTTTTATGTAATTAGACTATTTTTAAGACAGTTATTTATTTTTACGTGCTTATTATTATTAACTACGTATTGTGTAATCTGTTATACCCGTGTAAATAACATAAATTCAAATTGCTATAACTCAGCCATTTTTCAACTTAGAAAAGAAATTCAACTACCAAAATTCATTAAAAAATATAAAAAATAATTTGTAGTCAAAAATAGGTCATGCCATTTAAAAAAAAAAGTTATTGTGCGCATACGTGAAATTAACTGTCACAAAAATAGTCTAATTACATACAAATGTGTATAATTATGTTTATTAGTTAGCCAAAAAATCAGTATTAAAATATATGAAGCCAATACATAGTTATTGAGTGTTTCCACTTATCGTGATCACACTGTATTTATGTACATGTCGCATCCACTTAATGAAATCGCTCATTTCCACTTCATGAAATGTATCCATTAAGTGAAAATGACTTTTTATTACACTATTTTTTACAATTTTTGACCTTTTTATGAAGTGGATGAAATTCATTTTATCCACATTGTATAAAATTCTTATTAGATACGAGTACTTTTGGTATTGGTTAATAATATAATATCGTACAGCTTTAATGAAAATTAAATTATACATTTAACATTATACATTATTTTTTATTTTATTATTTATTTTTACATGCTTGATATTTATGGCAACGACTATTGCACAATATTTTTGATTTTTAAAACAGGCATTTCTTGATGTCTGACACGAGCTTTTCGATTTACACGAACAAGAAGAAAAATTTTGTTCCCCTGTTATAACTGCCACAATTTCTCGAACAGTTAGCTCTTTATTCAACAAAACCTTGACATTCGTTAAAAATGCCGCACATTTTTTTAAACAATATCCTCCATACCATCCTTTAATCATTCCATATTTAGTGTCTAGCTTATATAGTTTATTTTTTATATTCAATAACTTAACATATAATATTTGGTGGATCTGTAAGCCCTCTGTCGACTTTTGGTATAGCCATAACCACACAATCATTCATTTCGAGGTCTGGAATAGCAGCATGACTAGCCTATAAAATAGTATTATAAATATTGTTATTTTATTTTTAAAATTGTGTTGTTTAAAAATGTATACCTATTGTCTTGCATCCATGCTCTTAACATATGTTCAACGTTTTGATTGGCCCGTTCAATACTCCGTTGACTCTGAGGATGCATGGACGTCCATGTACAATGACACACTCGGGCCAAAGTTGTTTTAATTAATCGAGTACACAGTTTACAAACTTTCGGCCATTATCGCTTTGTAAAATACTTAGCACTCCAAATGTACAAATATACTAATTAAATGAATACCGATTTCTAAAGCTATTTTACTTTCCATGGGACGGAGGGATATAATTTTTGTGTTATGATCTTGATAGTTAAGTATCCATTTATACTTTCCATCTAGAACAGACTGAAGATAAATTAACTTGTCCTCTTTCATTAAAATAATTTTACTTTAGTTTAGTTATACTAAGTTAATGAGTATAAAAAGTACATTGATAATACGTATAAGATTCTATCACAGTTTGGCAATTAAGATAGATGATATATAAGAAACCAAGTACCGATACAAGCAAAAACCTGCTATTCCCCATTGGTGTGAATAATTACTTAGGCTTATAGTCGCGGGACATTTTGATCTGTTAATATTATTCGTTCCAAGTACGTCAATATTATACAAAATACTACAAATATGTATTAAAAGTATGATGAATATAGAAATTATGATCAAACAAGTAAAAATCGAACAAGTATGCAAATTAAATTGATAAACCTAAAAGCTAATAAAAAAAAAAAAAAATTGATAAATTTGAATTCTTTGAGTGATGAAATACATTTCTATATCCCCCTCATTAATATAGATGTTATTATAAATATGATAAATGCATAAACATTCGCTTCTTAGTCATAAAACAAATTCACACTGTAATTATTATACATTTTAAGTTTAATTTGTATTATTATTAGAGATGTTAAAATACCGTATTTTATTTTGTTGTTGTATAATACCGTATAATACCGGTATTATACCTGTATTATACCGTATAAAACATTCCAGTACCTCAAATTATTGGAAATTTAACAGAGGTTATAAACCTATTATTAATTATGAAATACGAATCATTTAAAAAAGGAATAATTTAAAAAATGACTAGAAGGTCAGAAAACATATAATACAAGATTTAATTTAATAATTTTAATGGATATTTTTAGAATGAGTACTTTCCCTACTCATTGGGAACATATGATATGATAATAATTAATAACTGATAATAATAAATAATAATTTTATATCTAAATATTTTTAATCTTGGTAATAACTAAAAATAACGCCTTAATTCTTTTTTTTTTATACCGTCTGTATAAAATAATTTTATACCATGTGTATAATACCTTGTATAATACAGTTTTATACTACTGTATAATACAAACTAACATCTCTAATTATTATGCACAGTAACTTTTTATTTTTGTTATTTATTTAATTAATTAAATTCTTAAGTTTTAGTTTTAGCAGCTTCTATCTCCGTGACAGTGCCGCAAAAACCGAGTGTGCGGAATGTGCATTGCACATAGGCCCCGGGTCTCATACTTTATTATGGGACCTCAAAAAATCAAATGCTCAAAAATGTATAAAGATAACGGGCCTCAATATTTTGATTTGCACGTGGGTCTCGAGTAGTTAATTGCGGCACTGCTCTGTGATCATTTTTATTTCATTTTTATTTGTTCTTCTCGACTTAAAGGTTTTTTCTTCGGCTTCGTAGCATAATATTCTTGTAATTTCTCATAAAATAATATTTTTTTCATTATACATAAAATAACGTGATACTACTTATCTACCTAACAACTACTAACAACTGGTGTAAGATAGACTGAGACAGAGTATTGTCAACGGGATCATACACTATCTGTATATAACTATGTATCTTTACCAGCGGTTCTCAACCTGGGGTACGCGTAACCCTAAGGGTACGTAGCATGATCTCAAGGGGTACGCAAAAAAAAAAATTGAGTTTTTAAGGGCGGAAAAAGTGAAATTTAATGTATCTGAAATAGTTTGCTATTAACGAAATACTCGTAGTTAATAATTTAATAATTGTGTACTTATTACAATTTTGTGATAGTTTGCGATTTAATGTTATTAATGCGATAACAATTCATCGTTATAATATGAACACTGTAGAAGTGTAGAATGTAGATAATTTAAGTAGATAAATTTTTGTACTGTGTTGGTGGAAAGGGCCTTTTCTATGTACACTTTCATAAAAAATAAATATCGTTATAAACTATCTGTAAGTTCAGATTTACGAGTTTATTTATCAAATGTGGAGCCAGATTTCAAAAAATTAAATTCAAGCAAACAAGTTCATGGTTCACATTAAAATAAAACTGTTCAGTTGATATTATTATTTTTATAAAAATTGTTTGGCGCAAGCTAATTAAAATAAATAAATATTTCCTATTTTTCCTTAAAAATTATTATTATTATTATTATTATTATTTTCCATTATTTATATTCAAAATTGATATTTGGGTTACGTGAAATAGTGGTGAGTGGTAAGGGGTACGTGAATGAAAATACGTTAAGAACCACATATCTTATCTTGTAATTACCTGATCGACTGACGAACCAGTTTGTATAATGTTCTAGTTACAAATTATATCAAGCAAATTTTATATTCATTTTATGCGCAATTACCTAATGCAAACCGTACAACTACTTAATACTAAAAGTACTCGTATCTAATAATAATTTTACACATTATGGATTAAATGAATTTCATCCACTCCATGAAAAAGTAAAAAAAATTGTCCATATAGTGTAATAAAAGTGATTTTCACTAAATGGATACATTTCATGAAGTGGACATCCACTTCATGAAATGAGCGATTTCATTAAGTGGATGCTACATATATTTGTTACGGTGAATGATGAAACCGTGGTAAATGTTGTAATTTACAACTTGTAAATGTAGACATTCTCCGGTTATTGTCGTCAATCCTTAGTTTAGTTGTAGAATTATGTTCAATACATTTTTGTCGGTGTGATAGTTCAGTGATAAGTGTATAGGTACACGAAAAAGCTTAGTTAATTAAATGTATCACAATGGAAGTAGACTAACAAGCGAAAATTCGAATAGCCATAACGCCGATAAGCCAAGTAATAATATGAAATGGTGTATTAGTTTATTAGTTGGTATTACGCGTTTATTCTAGGGAGTTGTATATGCATGGTTTAAAATTATTTGTAATTTGTGTTACTTGTGAATTAAATATTATAAAATATAAATTCAAATATAGCATTGTACTTTTATTTAATAATAATATTAAAGTATGGAAAATAAATGTAATGTAGTAATCGAAGAAATTAACAAAACTAAAAAGTGAGGTGACAATATATTTTATTTTAGTTTTGAAGAATAAAAGAATTAAGAATTGGAATACAAAAAAAAAAAATACCGGTAACGAATAATAGACTTATGCATAAATATGACGTTATGACAATTGGTGGAAAAAAAAAATAATTAAACTTATTCTTGAAAATGAATCTGACATTTTATATTATGTCACAGTAAACGAGTTATTTGAAGTAATTCATTCGGCACACTTAGCAGTAGTGCACGGAGGTAGAAATAGAATGATGGCTGTGTTAAAAACAAAATATTGTAATGCAACAACGGAGGCAGTTATGGTATATTTAGGCTTATATAGTGTTGTATCATCAATAAAATATGGATGGTACCTAACATTTAATTTAGTTGGTCAGCAAACTCACACACACATACCACCTTCAGGGAATGCTGACCATATAGATGACAATAGAATAAAACGCCGCCGGAAGGACGTGATGGGGGTTCGTTCTACTGCCATCGTTGCGGAGGACGGAACGCTGCCCGATTCACGAGTGAAGTGATCGGTCATTCATTTATTTTTTTGTACTAATTATATTTTTGTTTTCTTTAATTAAAAGGTTTTGATCATAATTGTAAAAGGTGTTCAAGTTTGGTAATTTATCTATTTTAAGTATTTTGTGTGAGTATATGAAAAAGTTGGTACACTTACAAAAAGGGTATTAAAGCAATATTGTATTTCAAACCTCAATCCAGTGCTAGATCATATTCTTTGTCAGTTGTTTCGAGTGTAAAATAACTTTAGAGCCGCAAGGGAAAGTAAGCCTTTTAAAGAACCTGTTTTCGACTATCCTATTAAGCAGTGCTAGATCGTCTTCTTTGTCACTTAATAAGGTAGTCGTCCGGGCCAATTATTAGGTTTTTCTTTACGTGCTTGTTTGACGGTTAGAGTGTCCAACAACCGACAAATACTTTGTTTTAGTGTTGTTATACGTCAAGCCTTTGCGTGGCGTATACGACAATAGTAATTGTCAAGTAAAACAATCAAATCCAAAGAGAGGACTTGTGACAAAACCAATTTTACATTCCGCATTTAATTCAAGGGCTCAAATTGATTTGATTGACATGCAATCATATAACTATAATAATTAGGTTTCGGAAGTTGTAGGAGCTAAAAAAGACAAAATATACATGCAAATGTGCACGAAAAATTGCAAAATATGCACGAAAAAGTTGCAAAATGTGCATTAAATATGCAAAAAAAATTAATAAATTCGCAAAACAAATAAAAAAGTTAAAAAAAACCCCATCTGATTTTGTTAATAATAAATAATAAACACAACAATTAATTATAACTCAAAAAAAAAATGTATAATTAGTTGGAATTTCGACGATGAGATAACTACTACTTAACATAAGTATTTTGGCATTTTAGCGTGATAGACTAAATACGTATTAAATCATTGTTATTAAATTAATTGTTGACTTCAATAAATGTCTTCGTTGATAATTTTGAATTTTATACATTCAATATTAATTGAAATATACAGATGATGAAAATAAAATTTTAAAATTATTAAAATTTTTTTTAAAAAAATGTGAAATATGCATAGTATGAGTGCAAAATCAATGAAATATACATTTTTTTAGCTAAAATTGACAAAATATGCATTTTCAATTTTATATTTTTTAACTCACCATTGTACAGTTCGGATTTCTAGCTTGGGCTTCTATAAATTGGAAACATACAGAACAATTTGCAATTCCTACAACTTCCTTCTTCTTCTTCTTCTTCTTCTACTTCGCCTTCCTCCCAACTATTTGGGGTCGGCCACCCTTGACCTACACCTCCACTTTACTCGGTCAATCACATCTCCTCTGCACACACCGACAGCCCTCATGTCATTCTCCAAAGTCTCCAACCATCTCTTTTTTGGTCTTCCTCTTCCTCTTTTCCCTTCAACGTCCATCTTCATAACCACTCTTACTGCATTCGTTTCCTCTCGCCTCATCACATGCCCAAACCATCTCAGCCTATTTTCTCTCATCTTGTCCACAATTGGCGCTACACCAACACTACCTCTCACGTATTCATTCCTTATTCTATCTTCTCTTGTCACTCCACTCAACCATCTAAGCATTCTCATTTCCGCGACACTCATACTTTGTTCTATTCTCCTGTTAACCGCCCAACACTCTGAACCATACAGCATAGTTGGTCTCACTACACTTTTATAAAATTTACCTTTCAGCCTAATTGGAATTCTCTTATCGCATAACACGCCCGATGCTTCTCTCCATTTCATCCACCCGCACTTAATCCTATGTTTTACATCAATGTCAAAGCCCCCGTCCTTTTGAACAAAAGATCCTAAATATTTAAAGCTCTCAACTTCACCTATCACATCACCATCTATTGTCAGTTGTCTCCTCATTCCTTCAACTTCTTGGTCTCTTTGTCCAAAATCAAACTCAATATACTCAGTTTTATTTCTACTAATTCTCAATCCCTTTTCTTCGAGGGCTTACCTCCACTCATTTAACCTATTATTGACAACTTCTAGGTTTTCTCCTATCAGAACTATATCATCCGCAAACATCATACACCATGGTATCTCCTTTGAAACCTCATCCATTACCACTGAGAACAGTTAGGGGCTTAGAGCTGACCCCTGGTGCACACCTACTCCTATACTGAAACCTTCTGATACTCCACACCGACTCTTGACACTAGTACTCGACCCTTCATACATATCCTGGATCAAATTAACATACATTTTTGGGACATTTTTCCTCATTAATGCCCACCTTAAAACTTCCCTTGGCACCCTGTCATACGCCTTTTCTAAATCTATAAACACCATGCATAGTTTTTTATTCTTTTCTCTGTACTTCTCTACTAATTGCCTAACACAAAATAATGGCTCCATTGTCGATTTTCCTGGCATAAAACCAAACTGGTTTCCTGATATCGAGGTCTCACTTCTTATCCTCTTCTCTATAATCTTTTCCCAGATCTTCATACTATGACTCATGAGCTTTATTCCTCTATAGTTCCCACATTCTTGTATGTCTCAATTCCTACAACTTCCGAACCCGAATAATAATTATCGCTATACAATGACCTACCAAGTTCACTTAACTAAATTAAACATTTTAAAACCTCTAAAAACAAAAAGGGCCAAAGAAATCGCTTTAAATCTGATAGATAATTATACAACATTTGGTGCACCCGCTGTACATCACTCGGATAATAATCATGAATTTGTAAATTCTATAATAACAAATTTAAATGAAATATGAAAAGACATCAAAAATGTGCATAGCAAGCTTCGTCACAGCCAGTCTCAAGGATCAATTGAACAAATATGGGGCAAATATTGGGCAAATAGGTATGATGAAGAAATATTGGGTTCTTGAATAGCAAACAAAGAATCAAAAGACTGGCCAATGGCATTACAATTTGTGAAATTTCAAAAAAATCATGCTTTGAACTCAGGTAGACTATAAACTAAAAAAAATTGTTTAATTATATTGAATTTGACTAATTCATTTTTTTAAATTTAAATATGCTTGTAATAGGTATTGGTAGATCACCATATAAGGCGATGTTTGGTTGTATAGCGAGGACAGGACTAGCTTCAGCAGGGATCATAGGCGGAAATTGGGGGGGGGCTTGGGGGGGCTTATGAAATTTCGTAGTATTAAATATTGAAATAGGTACTTATTTTGCAACAATTGACATTTAAGCCCCCCCTAAAATTCAATCAAAAATCCGTTTATGGCAGGGATCCCTTACGACGAAATAAAAAATAAAACAGAAAAGGATATTGAAGCACTATTTAATAACAGAAATGAAATGATTTAGTCTGTGATTGAAATCTTGACAACAACATAAACTCGAAAACTGAAAATGAATTAATAAACACTAAAAATATAGGTTATTATTAAATATTTATTATATGTAATTTAAAAAATAGTATCGTTGTCTTTAATAAAGATAAAATAATTGAAAAAATCAAAAATCAACAACAAAAATCGATTATCTGTCTCGAAAAACAAGCGACAAAAATGTTTAGATTGACTAACGAAAAATTTGACAAAGCTCTAAGTCGGTACAACTATTCGTGTCTCAATTCCAGATGTTGATAGAGCTCGTGGGTCTCCGCGTAATATCATTGCTGTTATTATTTTATGTGTAGATGACATATATATTATGTAAACCAATTTTAATTTGATAATATTTAATTTTAAATAAAATGGGTACCCAGGAGCAGAATAAGGCGTGTTTAAAAAATAAATATACAAGAGCTCAAATTTTCCCTTGCAAAGAAAAATGTTTAGAAATAGATGAAGCTATAAAAAAAATAGGAAAATAACATTACGCGAAGCCACTGGACAAGGAATAGCTGGTCATCAAGGCTTCAATCGATATTATCGCAAAACTAGTTGTGGCACAAAAAAATGTGATTGCAATGCAGCAGAAATGTTGTGCAGTTCAAAATGTCATAATTATCAAAACTACACAAATAAATAATTAATAATATGCACCTATTTTATTCATTTCTACTAACCTAACCTTTCATTAATTTTATTGAAATACATTTCAACAATGAATCATCTACCAATAATAAATCATTAATAAATAGTATCTATATTAAAACAGTCGGTGTATTATTTAAGATTTATCATCATTTACCACAAGTATTGGTAAATGACGTCAATGACTGGTGAATGACGACATTTACCAAGTTTCGTATTTTATTTCATCGTAACATATATTTATACATTATAGCATTATAGCCATAGGCTCAAATAAGGGGGGGGGGGCTAGGGGGGCTTAGCCCCCTAAGAATTTCTATAGCCCCCCCAAAAACAAATGATTTTACTATATGATACACATTATAAATTACAATGTAATTTCGAAAGAAATATCACTTTTCGCACGTAACGAATGATATGAAAAATGATAATCGAATTTCGATTGATGCGTCGAGAACCACGTGATCACGCTAATCTGAAGAATAGTTGGTGGGAAATGTGCAGCACTGATGTCTGATAAGAAACTAAATACTTTTAGTAAAACCGAAAGAAGAATTAAATTATTGTAATGAGGCTTAGTATAAGAATAATAAAAAAAAGAACCGGATGGGCCTCGCTCTGCTGTACACTTGGGGGTGGAGTGCGAATCTTCATAGGATAGGTCATTATAATGGATTTGTTAAATTTGAATTCAATGATAGGTATCATTTTATACGAAAAACGATTCTGAACGGAGATGATATGTTAGTCTAGAATATAATACATTGTTACTTATAAATATTGTAATAAGTATATTTTATTTTGAAACGAAAAATTTAGAAAAATTGTCTATAAATAAGTCAAAATGTGTCAAAATACTTTGAAAACTTAACCATGTATAGAAAACGTCAATATAAAGATTTGGTCAAAATATCAAGTTGTTGCGGTTTTTCGTTTTTGAGTTAGAGCATTTTAAAAAAAACGATATCTTTGTCAGTCTAAAATATTATACATTATATTATATTTTGCATGTAATTTTATGTCAATATTCTTTGTTCAAACGCTTATAAAAAAAATTGTGCCTATGGATTTTAATAATTTTTGAATGACATTAAGAACTACTTCTGTGAAATCTTCTATAAAATTTTCAAGTATTTTGTACTATCCAAATTTTTTTTATCACCGATTATAAAAAAAAAATGTAAAAAAATCGAATATTTTAAATGCCTATAAGTGGCTTCAAAATCAATATAATATTTTGAAAAAAATATGACATAAAGGAAATACCGATCGTAACAGCTGGTAAAAATTCCAAAAATCTGCGACTTATACTTTTTGAATTATAACAAATATTTAAAATCGTTTGAGAATAAATCACTATTTTATGCAATTTCGTAAATATTTAAATTTCAAACAGTCATAAAATTTTTTCCTCCAAGTCCGGTATAAATTTTTTTAAAGATTTTTGAAGAGTAGCTTATAGATAACCTAGTGTTAAAATTTTGAACCTTAAGTATGAACAGAAAAAATTTTATGAACTTTTATCTACAAAATAACTTGCAAATTATCGTGATTTTTACATATTTCGTATAAATTGGAACTTTGAGCACTTATAAAAAAATTGTGACTTACGATATTAGATTTTTTTTATCAGTTAAGGAACAACTTATAAGAAACCTTGTATTAAATTTACAAGATATTCTGGGCAGCCAAAAAAATTTTAACGCTATTTAAAAAAAAAAATTAAAAAAATTGAAAATTTAAATTGTCTATAAATAGCTCAATAAAAGTCAAAAATACTTTGAAAATTTAATGGTGTATAGAGAACGCTAATCTTAACATTTGGTGAAAATTTCAAGTATTTACATCGATTAGTTTTTGAGTTATAGCAAAATAAAAAATTAGATTTTGTCGAAAACTGGTTTTGAGTAAAAACTCCCGTTTTTCCCTAATTTTTTTAGGGTTTTTCCCATCGCATTTAATAATTATTGAAAATTTTTTACTTTTAACCGCAAAGTACCAACTAGATTCACTTTCCTTTCAGAAAAGTTGCTACATAAGCAAATCGAAGCATTTTTACTGCCAAAAAAGGTGTCGTCAGACACAAAAATAAAAAAAAAAAATAAAAAAATAAAAAAAAAAACACACATCATTGTAAAACCAATAGATTCCATCACTCCGTTCACAATCTAAAATTGATGTCAAAAAAATACCAATGTGTTAATATAATATTAGATGATTATGTGAATTTTAATTTAGATGGTATATAGTATATATATATTTATGTACCTATATATGTTTATGTTTATTTGTAATTCATGTTGCTGCAGCAAGGTACATTTTTTTAGTGGTTTTGTAATAATTTAAAAGCATCGTAAGAGTATTCAGTATCCTGAACTGAGTTACGGCTTCAGCCCCCCCAAATTTCAAACACTATTTGCGCCTTTGATTATAGCAGCATTTGTTGTGTACATCGAATTTTTGAAACCGTCTACTATTAGTATTTATATATTTACTGATTTAACGCACATATAAAATCGAAACACATAAATTGCACTTTATTAATCAAATTAAATTCCTATAATGTATTAAGTACGATTAGTTAGTATAATCAGTTAACGTCTTTGAATTTTATAACCGTAGTTAATGTAAAGGTATGTATGGCAACATAATGACACTTATAGTCAGTGACGGCTTCTGAGATACACATAAGGTGGTGCATAATTAATTTGTAAAATATTCATGTTAAGTGAGTAAAAAATTATATATTTTGTTATAGGTAAAGGCACATTTAATTTTTTAAGCTCTATAAATTCTTCGTCATGGTAAGACAAAAAATATATTACGTATGAAACAAAAACACAATACTTTTACTTTCACGATTGACGTGATCCGTGGAACGATAAAAATATGTCCGGTGGACACATTGACTGTGCTCCAAACTATTATGTATTACTAATCGACGTGTCTATGAACATAGCTAATTTTTATATGACCGCCCGAAACATAACGAATGTGTGCTTCGCTAATTATTTAATGACTAATAGACATACTTCTCAACATGAAAAAGTGCAAAAATTTTTTTTTTTATTAATAAATATTTTTATTAATTATAGACTACGTGTTTAATAACCATATATAATTTACTACAGGAATTAAAAAATGTTGTATACAATTTTGGTTCCTGTGCACTATAGCATGAGCCGCTACTGGTAATTGTTATTTCATATGCGATGCGACAGAAAAATAATATTATTTGGTAGTAAAAAATTGTGGCCGTCGATTAGAGAATTGAACAATCATAATATTGTCTTTAGAGGTTAAAACTAAATTAAAAACGAGACCTACCTACCTATCATAGCTGTTTGCTATCGCTGATTATATTAATATATTTCTTTAGTAATAGTATCTAAAAAACTTTTGCTTACAGAAATCTAAAAAATTATTTTTAAGTTTGCATATTTTAGGATTTTATGTAGAAAATTAATTTCAATATTTATAAAAACATTGAAATCTCAAAATGTGCTCTATGCCCGTATGTTTACGATATTAAATATTTTATTTTGGGATAATTTTGTTATAAAAAATATGTAAAAATGTATAAACTGATATAAAACTTTTTAAGCTAAGTATTTAAATTAGTTAAAAATATTATTTTAATTTGAAGTATTGCTTCGAGTGTATCCAAAAATTAAACAAATTCTTATTAGCATATTGAAACGTTGAAAATATTGTTTTGAATTGTTTTTGACGTTGATGTATAATTCCCAATTGTTACAATAATATATCATACTGGAATTTGCAATTTGTCATTGGTTTTATACTAATATAATATAAGTACATCAAGAATTGTATTTTCTTTTTTTTTTACCAAAACTTATATGACTGTCAAAAATGATTTATCAAAATAACAATTGATATACTTTGAACAAAGGGGGAATGTAATAGAATTACAAAAAATTGATTAACATAAAATACTATTGAATAACTTATTATAAGTGAAAGAAAAAACATCAACTGCACTCATATTTTTTGATAAAATTATTTTTATGATTGTAGAATTATAGCTCTTATTAAGTTTAAATTTAATGTAAATACTTCGTAGATATAAATAAAAATCATCCACGAAAAATTTCAATTTTAAAAAGTGTTTGTTATTATGATTTTAATAATTGATAGTTATTCATTGTGTAAGTGGTCTTGTTTGCCAATATTTGAAAACATTGCATTTGAAAACTAATTCTGAGCGAAGATAAATATTTTACTTCAGAAATCTGGTGCGTTAGCATGAAATTGACAGATCTTTACTTATAAATTAAATTAAAAGTAAAACGAAAACTACACCTGAACGTTTAAAGAGAACAATAATTATATAATTGCTGATTGACGTGTCAAAATAATCAATAATGCCATTTTCTTAGTATTGGACATAATTTCTATGTTTTTAAGTATTGGCAATAATAATAAATTATAAATAAATAAAATTTGTCAACACTATATGGTCGATAAAAATGTAAATTTTCATATTGGTATTTGTTATGAATAAAATAACAAAAAACCCTATCATTATGATTACATTATTACATATTCAATTGTATTCATTTTTATCGGACAAAACCTGTGATTTAATACAAAAATATGTTAATTGTTTTTAGCATTATTAATTTTATCATTTCAATAAAATATTAATACTAATAATTGTATAATTTAATACTTTTTAATTAATTTTTAATTTTGTTAAATTATTCGTGTTAATACTAAAGCTGAATGATAGTAGAGATAAATTATATATTTTGTAAGTATAGCAGTCAACAGGTGTTTTCAGTTTTAAAATGTTAAGACCTATAAAGAAAAAAATGTTGTGTTTATTTTAGGTGAGTACTATTAAGAAGTATTAAGTTCTTAGATTATGCAAGAAAATACATTTTAAAATACCTTGATAGATTTATTTTTTATTACCTATATACTTGAAAATAAAGTTTTTTTTTTTTTTAGTAAAAAATTGCTGTCAACCAGCCTTTGGGCTGTTAATTAAAGAAGAAGAATTGAAAATAATTCGCTCATAAATTTTGTACATAAATGTATAAAAATCGGTAACAAAAGCGAATAAAATTATAGGAACTTCTGAAATGCATACAATTCATTAATATCTAAATAATTTGAGAATAAATACGTTTATAAGTATTTTTATGACACCTAATTAGCTTTTAAGTAGATATTTTTGTTATAGTTATTACTAGTAATAAGTGGCATTTAATTAAATATCGTAATCATTAAACTAAACTTAAATACTTTTTTTCTTATTGAAATTTTGTATAAAACAATTAATTTCGACAATTTCATGCTTTTGATATTATCTTAATAATAATTGTATAAGTAACCCGGAACAGGAAAAAAGTGAAACGATGACAGTAATGGTAGTGACTGAGAAGGACGTAAATATATTACGAATATCAGGTGTGATGTTGAGAGAATTAAGGAGAGAAAGGAAACTATTGCGCTCTGAGGAAAAAAAGGGACAATCAAACAGAATATGATTAATATTGCAGACTGCTAGAGTATGAGGAAAGGTGTATAGAGGTAAATCATTCAAAGATAATTTAATGGAATGCGAAGGAAGTAAGGTATGACCAATAAGGAAACGGGAAACAACACTGATTAATTTTCGAGATAACTTCAAGCCATGAAACCACGGCTTGTGTGGAATAGTGGTAAATATTCTTCTATACCAGATGGCATAGTTAGGTAGAAGATTGGTATATGAGTTAGACTATAAACGAAATACACAGGAATTGAGATTGGGACAAAAATCTGACCATGGAATTTAATTACTGAATGGAAGACGAATGGACGATGTGAGCTTGGCCAGAGTGTCCGCAGTTTCATTACCTGACATGCCAGTGTGGCCTGGAACCCAGAGAAACTGGATTTCGAAACCCATACTATTGAGTGAAAGAAGGAACTTCCTAATTGAGAGGATAAGAGGACTAAGAGAAGAACGGAAAACATTTGAAGAGAGGAATTCAGTAACAATCAAAAATTTATTTGGCGGTAGAGCGGAAATAAGTTTAAGAGCTTCAATAATTGCAAAACATTCAGCAGTGTAAGAAGACGCTATTGAGGGGAGATTGTTGGTAAAAGAAATATGTAAATCTGGAATGAAAAAGGAAAAACCGGCCAAGATAGGTGAAACCGTGTCATCTGTGTAAATTAAAATGAATAGAGGAAATAAAATGTGAATGAAATCCTGAAAAATACTATTAACTAAATTTGGATGAGAACTTTAAGAAAATCTACTGAATGACCAAGAACATTTTTGTCACAGTTAATTTTAGTTAAAAGTAATAAAGAAGGGAAGTTTGCTTCGTAAAGAGGCAACTAATCAGATTTGAGAATATAATTTTGAACATCACTTAGAGAATGAGCAATTGAAGCAAGAACAGGAACGGATCTACTAACATAACGCCAAGCAAAGAAGACATCAATGAAAGTGTTATAAATATTTGGATTGCATTTCGACAAATCCTTGAGAAGAAATTTACCTCCAAGCAATATGCTTCTAAGATGGCTGAATTGAGACAGTTAGATCTACCTAGATGAGTAGCAGTACCTGAGTTTGAGATACTGAAGCCAAGCGAATTTATTGTATCGTAAATTAAATTACCTCGACGTGATGCATTGGTGGAACTCCAAGCTGGATGATGAGCATTGAAGTCACCGCAGAAAAAGAAATTATTATATCCTAATTGAAATAAAGTCTCACATTTTATTAAAACAAACACATCATTGACTGCATAAGTTGAAATCGAGCCGGTGGCACGTAACAAGTGCAATGGAACTTAAATACATACAACAAATTAATAGATTCATATTGATTTACGTATGTACTAGCTGACCTTCTTATCACCTAACGGTCAATGAATGTAATGATATCTAAACTTTATTTATGATTTTAATTAAAGTGAACATACCACGTCTAATTGACTATGAAAGAAAAATGCATTTTTTCAATTCAGAACACAAACACATAAGGATTGTCTTTGTGATTTGTTAATTGTGCAATGCTGTACTAAATTGTAAAATTGTATAAAAATATTACTCGACACTTTAAGCATTTTTTCTTGCGTTTTGAAGATTAATTCGTTGATAGTCTATACAATGAGCTTGGCGATTTTTCATTGCCAACTGAGCCATTTTGCTACCTTTCTTTGCTGTTATATATATATATGTGTGTGCTGCATTTATCAGTCTAATTAGATTACGGCTTTGTTGGGAAAGATAATATCTTCCGGGTCGTAGCATTTTTAATGACAATAATCTTCTTCTTTCTATATTATTAAAAAAAAAAGTCGTGATAGGAACGTGAACTCACTGACGCGGCGATTGTGCCGGTTGTGCGTCCTCTTTGGTAGGGCGAATGGAGAAATGCAACAGCCATTCACGGCAAGCCTGTACCAAATTTTTTTTTTCCAAATAATATAATTACACGAGATTTTAGTAATATAATCTGGCGTTAGCAAGATTTAAATCATAGATATATATATGCTAAACTAGATAGCCGAATATGTATAGAACTATGCATACAAATATGAGGTCTGGTCGCCATATGCAAGTTGGGCTATGTTTACAAAATATGAATGTTATCAATCTTCGTGATATCAATTAATCAAAATTCAAATTGCTTTTTGTTTAATAATAAACTTTCGTGACTCGTAAGTTGTCTTATGTTTTGATGTAACTTTACTGAATTATATTCATTGTTCAGTTTTTATATCCAAACACATTATGATGTGCACCTGCAGTGTGTATTTGTGTACAAATCGGTCAAAACCTGGACCTCGAAAACTACACTTTTTCTCGTAAGTAATCGTTAGATATTTTATACAATAGTAATTTTATTTATTTAACATATAATGTCAACCGCACATTCAAGGTTCGCCACAACCTTCAACATTCAAAACTATTCCCCATTGCTGCCGGAGTCCCGCAAGGCAGTGACATAGCACCTTTTCTGTACATAATTTACACATCGGACCTACCCACCTCATAAAAACAACCATTGCAACTTATGCAGACGATACTGCGCTTTTATCTACAGCTGCTGATCATATCACTGCAAGCCTTCAACTACAATTACACATTGATACTCTTTCTCAATGGTTCGCAAAGTGGAAAATTAAAATCAATGAATCCAAATCTTCCTTCGTCACATTTGCAAATTGTATAAATTATAAATATTAATATAAAGTCACTTGGTGTCTCTACTGTGAGATTTTCTACTATGTGTAAGGTGGTTCTATGTAAAGACGCCGACGGTATCTACGCCGACGGAAAAAATGCCGACGAGTATCTACGCCGATAGTAAATACGCCGATGGTATGTTTTTTTACAAAACGAATGTGTTTCTGTGGGACTAATAAAAGAATAAAAATTAACTAATATGAAACTGAAAATTTTGGAAAATGAATTATGTTATTAAATAATTAAAAATAAAATACCTAACTCGTTGTTGCCTAGTTTTTTTTAATAGTAATTATTTTTTGGCTCTGAAAAGAGCCTTTTTGTGCCCTAAAAAGGACATTTTTTAAAACGACGAGTGCCCCCTAAACTTGGCCATTTAGCAAAATTGGAATTGAAAATTATGAGCAATTCCCTGCAAATAATCTGAGGTATCGCGATTCCCATAGTCTTCAACGATTTCTTTAATTCGCAATGCTGTGTCACGATAACACCGTCGTCCCTGTGCTGGTGGTAATCCAGCAATGTACTGGTTGATTTGGAATTCATTTAGGCTCTGCTGATTTTGCAGACCCTCAATGAATTTCCAAATAGATGGATTATTTGCTCCTAAAAGAGAGCTGAATCCTCGATGCCTCGTTACAATTCCAGAGGCTCAGCTTAAATTTAGGAAGCATTCTTCCAAGGCCGGTTCGTCGGGGCTTTTCAATCCACGTGGACTCAAATTAATCCACCAAATCTGACATTAGGTTTTCGTTATCCGTATAAAATTTTATCCGGAGGAGTCTTTCAAAACAATCAACTACGTCGGGCTCTGGAACAAATGCAAGAGCGGCCAACTTTCGCACGTTCAATGTATTTTATTTTTAATTATTTAATAACATAATTCATTTTCCAAAATTTTCAGTTTCAAATTAGTTAATTTTGATTCTTTTATTAGTCCCACAGAAACACATTCGTTTTGTAAAAAAACATACCATCGGCGTATTTACTATCGGCGTAGATACTCGTCGGCATTTTTTCCGTCGGCGTAGATACTAGTCGGCGTAGATACCGTCGGCGTAGATGCCGTCGGCGTAGATACCGTCGGCGTAGATACCGTCGGCGTCGATACCGTCGGCGTAAACACATGATACCTGTAAGGTTACCACTCGTAGAACTAAAAGTCTTAATAATTCGGCCAGACGCAATGGCCATGGTTGTACCTTACATGGCATTTAATATTTATATATATTAAAAATAGGGTCGCCAACCTACTGGGTGAGACCATGAGGTCAGACCACAGTAGGATTTTTGTTGGAAAAATACCACGACGACAATGAAGCGAAGATGGTATTTTTCGAAAATAATTTTCATAAAAAAACAGTACATAAAATTAACAGTTGAGTTGTAGTGTTGCTTCAATACCTCGTGACAGTAGATCTACCATGTGGGATGGTCTTGGAGACCGTTACCCGTACCTTATATACTAAAGATTTTTGTTGGAAAAATAAAATACATGAGTCCGTTGAAGACGGAAAACACAAGAAAAAGACAATAGATGGTTAAATTTAAATGGAATTTATTAAAGAAAATAATTTAAGTTAAATAAGGCAAAAAATTGAGTGATCAAAAAACCTCATCTGAAATTGAAGGGGGGCATTCAAATAAAATGTATTTAAACAAAAAAAATGACACCTACGCTTTTAAAAATAATGCGATGAACGCCTTCGGGTACCCACCGGCTGTCCAACACGGCTTACCGCTAAAGCACGGCGGGTATACGTCCCAGACAAGTTGCTAGTTTGTAGACTAGTCAAACATGTCTGAAGGACGCTGGGACATCCCGGAATGAAATGCACCACCATCACCTGACCATAAACTTTACAATAATAATAATAATGAAACGAGACGAATGGTTTGATACACATCGGTCGATCACCGTTGTAGACCTCGATGAAAAATGTTAAACATTGAAAAAATAATCATAATAATAATATCAGCACCGGTGCTTAAGGCACGGTGCTCAAAAATAAATATAATAATAATAATATGGCTCAATACATTAAAAAAAAATTAAAAATATACATTACCAGCCCCGGAGGGCTACGAGAGCTGCGGCCCGGTTCGGCCGACGCCATATAATAAAAATCACATGATTACACTAAAAATGACATAGAAATAAGTATAAAAAAGAAAACGGTTGCTCCGCACTCAATCGGCGACAAGTGTCTAAAAGTGTCAAAGTGGCGACCTTTCGGCACGACGCCTGACCATCGCCGATATTATTATTAATTATTATTAAGATTATTACGTAACAAATAATAAAAAAACCCCACAATTAAATATTCATGATCCGGTGATATGATTTGCAAGACAGCGTGCAAGAGATATGAAGGATTACGGGGTGAGCGCACACACGAACGCCGTCCATCGACCAAGTTTACGATGTAGCGACACCGATAACACTTCGCACGCGCAACATAAATAATTTGAGTCGTTCTCATTATAAGTATTATTGAATATTTACAAGGTTACCCTTTTGCCACGTTACATATGTTATCATTAGTTCATAGTTTTCTTCTTTTACCATAATTATTACTTATTGTACACCTATGTAATATGTATAGATTAAAATATTTCAAAATAAAGCCATAATAATAAAAAAACCTGAATTTACATGAAATTATGTTGTTTTAAAATTTAAGTGGTCAAATATTAGATTGCAATGTTTTAAAAAAAATCTATGATGCGATAGTATGTACAACTAAATATTAAAAGTAACAACGATTGTGTATAATATTAAAAGTAATTTATATATTAAAAATAAAAAAGAACCGGATGGGCCTCGCTCTGCTGTACAGTTAGGGGTGGAGTGCACCTCGCTTATAGGATAGGTCATTATTATAATGGATTTGTTAAATTTGAATGCAATGATAGATATCATTGTATACGAATAACGATTCTGAACGGAGTTCATATGTTAGTATAGAATATAATACAATGTTATTTATAAATATTATATAAGTATATTTTATTTTTAAACGAAAAATTTAGAAAAACCGAAAATTTAAATTGTCTATAAATAAGTCAAAATATGTCAAAATACTTTGAAATTTTAACCATGTATAGAAAACGTCAATATAAAGATTTAATGATAATTTCAAGTTGCTGCGGTTTTTCGTTTTTGAGTTAGGGCATTTTAAAAAAACCGATATCATTTGTCAGTCTAGAACATTCTACATTATATTATATTTTACATGTAATTTTATATCAATATTCGATGTTCAAACGCTTATAAAAAAAAATTGTGCCTATGGATTTTAATAATTTTTGAATGACATTAAGAACTACTTCTGTGGAATCTTCGATTAAATTTTCAAGTATTTTGTAGAAGCCAAATTTTTTTTATCACCGATTATAAAAATAAAATGTAAAAAAATCGAATATTTTAAATGACTATAAGTGGCATAAAAATCAATATAATATTTTGAAAAAAATATTGCATAAAAGAAATACCAATCTTAACAGCTGGTAGAAATTTCAAAAATCTGCGACTTATACTTTTTGAATTATAACAAATATTTAAAATCGTCTGAGAATAAATCGATATTTTATGCAATTTCGTAAATATTTAAATTTCAAACAGTCGTACAATTTTTTCCTCTTAGTCCGGTAGAAATTTTTTTAAAGATTTTTGAAGAGTAGCTCATAGATAACCTAGTGTTAAAATTTTGAACCTTAAGTATGAACAAAAAAAATTTTATGAATTTTTATCTACAAAATAACATGCAAATTATCGTGATTTTTACACATTTTATACAAATTTGAGAATTAAGGGCTTATAAAAAAAAATTGAGTTAACCGATCACCGATATTTTTTAGTTACGATAATTTTAACTTATTATAAACCTAGTATAAAATTTTCAAGAGTTTTCGCTCAATCAATTAAATTTTATAGATGTTTAAAAACAAAAATTTAACAAAAATCGAAAATTTAAATTGTCTATAAATAAGTCAAAATATGTCAAAATACTTTGAAATCTTAACCATGTATAGAGAACGTCAATATAAAGATTTGGTGAAAATTTCAAGTTGTTGCGGTTTTTCATTTTTGAGTTAGAGCATTTTAAAAAAAACCGATATCTTTGTCAGTCTAGAATATTATACAGTATATTATATTTTACATGTAATTATATGTCAATATTCGATGTTCAAACGCTTATAAAAAATAATTGTGCCTATGGATTTTAATAATTTTTGAATGACATTAAGAACTACTTCTGTGAAATTTTCTATAAAATTTTCAAGTATTTTGTACGATCCAAATTTTTTTTATCACCGATTATAAAAAAAAAATGTAAAAAAATCGAATATTTTAAATGCCTATAAGTGGCTTAAAAATCAATATAATATTTTGAAAAAAATATGACATAAAGGAAATACCTATCTTAACAGCTGGTAAAAATTTCAAAAATTTGCGACTTATACTTTTTGAATTATAACAAATATTTAAAATCGTTTGAGAATAAATCGCTATTTTATGCAATTTCGTAAATATTTAAATTTCAAACAGTCATAAAATTTTTTCCTCTAATTCCGGTAGAAATTTTTTTAAAGATTTTTGAAGAGTAGCTTATAGATAACCTAGTGTTAAAATTTTGAACCTTAAGTATGAACAGAAAAAATGTTATGAATTTTTATCTACAAAATAACTTGCAAATTATCGTGATTTTTACATATTTCGTATAAATTGGAACTTTGAGCACTTATAAAAAAAAATTATGACTTACGATCTTAGATTTTTTTTTATCAGTTAAGGAACAACTTATAAGAAACCTTGTATTAAATTTTCAAGATTTTCTGGGCAGCCAAAAAAATTTTATCGTTATTTAAAAAAAAAATACTTAAAAAAATTGAAAATTTCAATTGTCTATAAATAGCTCAATAAAAGTCAAAATACTTTGAAAATTTAGTGGTGTATAGAGAATGCTAATCTAAACATTTGGTGAAAATTTCAAATAATTACATAGATTAGTTTTTGAGTTATAGCAAAATAAAAAATTTGATTATGTTGAAAACTGGTTTTGCGTAAAAACTCCCGTTTTTCCCAAATTTTTTTATGGTTTTTCCCGTCGCATTTAAAAAATATTGGAAATTTTTTACTTTTGACCCCCCAAAGTACCAAATAGATTCACTTTCCTTTCAGAAAAGTTGCTACATAAGGCAATCGAAGCATTTTTACTGCCCCAAATCGTGTCGACAGACACAAAAAAAAAAAAAACACACATCATTGTAAAATCAATACATTCTTCACTCCATTCAGAATCTAAAAAAAAAAAAAAAAAACTCACATCATTGTAAAATCAATACATTCTTCACTCCGTTCAGAATCTAAAAACACATATAATATAGAGCCACATATATTTACACAAGTGTTAAACTATTATATAATGTATATTAAAAATGTATAATGACTAGATGACTTTGATTTCAAGATAAAGATATTGTAATTACTTTCAAATTGTGTTATAAATTAAAACTAAAAATTAGTATTGATAATATACGGCGTTATTTCTTCAATTGTTAGTGATTAGTACATTTTGGTATGCTACGGAAAAAAGCCGTAACTAGAATTACGGCATTTTTGCCAAGTAACCTATTCTAAATAATTAAGTACGTACTTAGTATGAATATCAAAACAAGCATATCTTGGTGAATTAAAAATTTTAAACAAAATTGAATAGTTTCATTGTATTCATTGAGTATATTTCCGTAAGAAAATATGTATTTTACTTTGAAAAATATTATATTTATGAAAATAGAACTACCAAAAACTACTAAACATAAAAATTCATTTTTCTCGAAATGGCATGAAGGAAACTTACGGCATTCTTCCTTAGGATGGCAGTATACATATAGTTATAGGTATATTTTCATCTAAAATAATTATTAAATCAATTATCTTTCATTTGAAATTAGTGGCTGAACTATTCTCAGTAATTTATTATTTCAATTAAAACAAATTATATTATGTTTTTTTTTTTTTCTAGGGCTTTTAGTAGAACTATTAAGCTCAACAGTTAAAAAATAAGTTACAAAATATATTATATTATACATATTAAATTAGCATTAGATTTGTGGATTTTTGTAAATAGATTCCCACTGAAAAACGCAGAAAGAACCCAATAATGGGTTAATGCAGTTGGCGGCAAAGGGTTTATCCCTACCAAATATAGCAAAGTATGTAGTGATAATTTTCATCAAAATGATTTTGAACAAAATCGTGGTGGTAGTTATTTTCTAAAACTCAAGGTAACAGCTGTCCCTACAATTTTCCCAAACTACTTAGACATTATAATTAAGCTAAAATGCAGTGTCTTAAGGTTGACCCATTACAAGTAGCTGAATACAGCTCTTATATTCATTGTACTGAAATTAATGAACCAGGTAATTTACAAATACTTATTTAATTAGAAAATGTTTATTTATACCTTTTTGAAATTATTCAAGATTTGACATCATCTTTTTTTAGAAATAGGTAATGATAGTGATTGAGTTATTGATGATGATACTACTTCAGTCAAAATTATTTCACCGCTTAAATCGACCTCCAAATATTCAAGAATGTATCTTATTAAAACGAAATTCATCAGCACCAATGTTAATCACACCATCTAAAGTATCATGTGCCCGTTCATTATTTAATATAAATCTACCAAAGCGTCCTAGTTTATCTTCTTAAAGTTGAAAAAAAATATTAAATCATTACAACAACGAGTTCGACGGCAAAAAATCCAATCAAAAATTTAAAAGATTTATTAAAAGTATTAAAAAATAAGAAATGAATTGAAAGAGAAGCAGAGGAGTTACTAATGGAAAAATTTGATGGTACAACTTTAGAAATATTCCAAAATATTGTTAAAAATAAAGGTAAAAAGTCTACTGTACGTAGATTCAATAAGAAAATTAAAGAATTTGTTTTGACTCTGCACTATTACTCGCCTAAAGCTTATAAGTATGCAAGGTAATTTATAATTCTAAATGTAATGTAAAAGAATCATTATTTTCATTCTTTTTTTTTCTTGGTATTCACAACGTTGCCTGGACTGAAAAGTAATGCACAAATTATTTTTAATTTTGAATGCTTTTATCAAACTTTTTATTTAAATATTAATTTGTTGTATTTATTTTAGATCAGTCCTAATATTACCAAGTAGTAAGTCTATAATGAACTGGACTTCATCAATCAATGTAGAACCAGGCATATTTAGTGAATGTGTGAAAACTTTTAGTCCGGAAAACAAACACTGCACTTTATGTTTAGATGCCATGTCCTTGAGGAAACAAATTTTATGGAGTGATAAATTTAATACATTTATTGACTATTGTGATTATGGTGGTGAATTATAACTTGAGGGTATAGATATTCCAGCAACAGAAGCTATATTTTTTATGTTTGTTAGTCTGAATGGTAAGTGGAAACTACCTATAGCATATGTTCTTCAAAATAAAACCACTGCAGTTTGACGCGGTGTGTGAGGTAAAGCCCGGCGCACACGTCAAGAAGAAAAATAAACTCAACGGTTAGCTGGTAATTTTTTTATATATTGTAACGCGGTGATGGCACCGGGTGTCGGACACCGAAATAATTATATAAAAAAAAAAACAAACAAATTGTAGCTATTTAACATAGACACAAAACTACGAAACAACGATCTTTCGCACAAAGTAAAAACGACAATATTTTGCGTACGATAAATTATTACGGCGATCGGCGGTTGTTAATCGTTCCGCGGTGTCGGAAAAACAGGCCGTTATCGTTTTCGGAAATATCCGACGACCGGTACTCGTCAAGCCGACCTGTCTTCCCGTCCCGTCCTGTGTCTTTCGACAAGGTGGGGAGAGTTGACTGTATCGCGCTGTCGTATCCCGTGGTGGTGGTTGACAAGGTGTAGATTAGGTCGCGACGGTACCTGTACGGTGTACTGGTTGCCATCGCGTACCGTATCATACTCCCCCGCCAAACCACCACACGGGGTATAGTCTCGGTGTCAGTCATCCGCCATGGTAAGGTCAGCTTGTGCTACCTCTAACTATTGTTAGCGGTATACTTGCTTTCCGCGTGGCCGTTACGGTCGGTTGGGAGACCCGACCGGGGTAAAGAACGACTTGTTGTCGAACACTACCTCCGGCGGGCCCTCCAACGATGGACCCGGAGCGGCCAGCCAGATGTCCTCGAGGAAATCCTCCGAACCTGGACATGGCCGATCCTGGCTGGTGGCCGGTGCCTGCTCCTCGGGTTCGGTACCCTTGGGCGCAGGTTGGTCCACCTCCATCGCCCCTGATGGTGTGGGTTCGGGCGGAGGTCCGCTGGCGGCCTCCAGATCGGAGTAGGGTTTCGGGAGCTTTGCCAGCCGTGACTGTTGGCTGACATTACATTCCCTAGCCTTCCTCTTTTCCTTCAGCTGTTGAAACTTACGTTTCAACCGCGCCTGCTGTGCCTCCGTCCTTACCCTCACTACCGGAGTGGGTGCTGTCCGTGACGGTCCGGGTACCGGTGCCGGCTCCCTGGACGTCACGGAACTGCGTTCCCCCGTTGTTTTGCTCGCGGGGGGGGGGAATCGGTTTTTGGACCGGCGCCTTGTTCCCGGCCGGCTTCCGTGAAGGTGACGGCGTTGGTTTGTTGGGTGGCTGGTTCCTCAGCGACCGCTGGATGTCGGCTGTTCTGTCGGCCCAGCCCCGGTAATAGATCCGTGCCCTCACCGGATCCTGGAGCAACTGACGGGTCGACATCCTATCGACTTGGGCGGCAGTTCGGATTGGTTCCGGTTGTCCGGATACCAACCCAAGTTCGGCGATGAGGTCAGCCACCCTCTGCCATTTGCTGGCGTTGTCCCGGTCACTCATGGTACCTGAAAAAAAAAATTAGTTTTTTTTTTTTTCTCTTTTTCCCCCTTTTTTTTTTTTTTTTTTTTTATGCGGGTGCGCGTTTTAGGCATGACACATGTATTTTCCGCGGTGGTTGCTGGTCAGTAAGGAAAACTCCTTTTCCGACCTGCTCCGCTAGCGTCACCGGCCCCCACCATTTTGGTGCAAAACCGGCGTGAAAATCTTTGTGTGCCTTTGATAGGTGGTGTGCTTTGTAGTAGACTACGTCGCCCTTGCTGAACTTTACCGGTGTGCCGGTTTTCGCGCTCGGTTTTACCACCACCTTTTTGCCTAAAATATGCTTTTCCCGCTCTACCCTTTCTTCTTTTGTTTTTTCGATGTGAAATGGCGTTGATTTTGACAGCGCCCAGTCTCCGGGTCTCATGCACTCCCTGCCGAGAACTAGAACCGCGGGTGGGTAGCATGTCTGTTCGTTACACCTGTTTCGTATCGAAAATAGAATTGCGGGTAGTTTGGCGTCCCAAGATTTATGGTTGCCATCGACGAGTTGTGCGCGTAAGCCCTTTTTTAGGTCTTGATTTCGGCGTTCGACAGGATTGGCCCTCGGATGGTAAATCGGAGTCGTCCAACCCTCCACTCCCCAGCGTTCTAACGCATTTTTCATTTCGTTTGACACAAACTGGGGACCGTTATCGCTGAGGCACACTCGTGGGTACCCGAAACGTGAAAAGAACTCGCGTTCTAACGTTTCGATTATTGTTTTAGATGTAGCTGTTCCTAAGGGGTAAGCCTCGGTCCACCTACTAAAACAGTCGGTTGCTACCAGTATATACGATTTTCCCTTACCGGAACGTGGGTATGGGCCCATTAAATCAACACTGATAACTTCCCATGGTCGTCGGGGGGTTCTTGGTTGCATTGGGTCATTTGGACGCGAGTTAAGTGGTTTCGTGCACGCGCACACGTGGCACGCACCGACATATAACCTGACATCGTTTTTTTGACCTTTCCAATAGTACCGTTGTCGAACCGCCCGATACGTCTCTTTCCAACCTGGATGGTTGGATAAGACGTGATCGTGACACCTCCAAATCACGTGTTGCGTTTTGGACTTCGGTATCACGATGAGGGTGTTTGGGCCGACGTTTACACGTAAGAGCCTGTCGGAAAAGACGTATGCGTCGGTTCCCCTTTTGGTGTTCCTCGTGTTATGCGCTGGCCCATTTAATTTGAAACCGGCAATTACGTCGCGTATCGTGGCGTCTTCGGACTGCCACCTTTCGAGCGTATTTGCGGTGAGGGGGGTGTCATCGCTGTCGTGGTTATTGAACATAGAGAAAATATGGTCGGACTCGGGATCAACGTTGGTCGTTGGAGATGTTGGTGCTCCGACCAATTTTTCCTCGAGTCGTTCCTCATCTACGGCTGTGCCCGGTGCCGGATCACGGGATAACAAATCTGGTGCTTCGTTATGTATTCCCGGGACATGTACCGTACTAAAATCTAAATTAGCTAGTTGTAATGACCAACGTGTTAATTTAGAATTTTTGTCCTTGGCCCTATGTAACCACGTCAGTGCTGAGTTGTCGGTAAGGAGTTCGAAACGTCGGGTCTCTAGGTAGGGGCGGAATTTGTCGGTCGCCCAGATTACTGCTAGACACTCGCGTTCAACCGCGGCGTACCTTGTTTGTGTCGCATTAAACTTTTTGCTTGCGTATGACACGATGCGTCTTTCCTCAGGTCTGTCACCCCTTTGGAAGAGAACTGCACCCGCGCCTATCTCGCTTGCGTCGGTTTGTAGACAAAACGGTTTGCTATAATCGGGTGGCGACAATTTTGGTGATGTGACTAGCGCGTTTTTTATTGATTCGAACGCGCGTTGTTCTACATCTGTCCATTTCCACCATACCCCCTGTTTCAATAAATTTGTGAGGGGTGCTATGGTATCCGCGTAATTGTCTACGAACTGGTTGTACCAGTTGCACACTCCTAAAAATTTTCGTACATCCTTTACCTTACGTGGAACCGGAAAATTGTCGATGCAGACCAATTTTTCCGGTTGTTTTTGAATTCCTTCCGCGTCTACAATGTGCCCTAAAAATGAAATTTCGCGTAAACCGATTTTACATTTTTTTGTGTTGCACGTAAGTCCAAACCTCTTGAGACGCTCTAAAACTTTGTCTAAGTGGGTTTGATGTTCATACTCGTTCCTTGAAAATACTACTATATCGTCTAGGTAAACTTGTACGAATTCATCTTGGTACCCCCTCATGACCTCGTTCATGAGTCTCACGAAAGTCATTGGACTATTTTTCAGACCGAAAGGAAGGACTCGGAATTGAAAAAGACCCCTACGCGTCCGGAAAGCCGTGTATTTTCGTGAATTTTCGTGCAGTGGTACTTGCCAGTAACCACTTCGCAAATCAAAAACACTGAAAATTTTTGCGCCCCGCATTTGCCTAATCATTTTATTTAAATCTGGCATAGGATACGCGTCGGATTCGGTTACGTCGTTGAGCCGCCTGTAGTCGACACAGAGTCGGAAGGAACCATCCTTCTTCTTTGCCAATACTACTGGTGCGGCCCACGGTGAGGTGCTAGGTTCAACGAGCCCCTGGAGTTCCATATCGCGTACCATATCATCGATAGCAGTTTGTTTCTGTTGCGGATATGGGTATGGTTTAAGCGCGATAGGTGATGGGTCTTTAAGCAAAATCTCGTGTTCAATTAATTTGGTACGTCCTACTTTTTCACTGAAAACTACCGCGTATTTATTTAATACATTGATGAGTTTCTCGCGAGTTTCGGAATCGTCCCCAAATTCTAATTGTGTTAGGTCGGGACTAGTGGTGGGTGGTTGTGCTTTCCCTTTCCAACATGTCGACGTACGAATTTGCCTACCCATGTGAATTGTACACGCGGCGTAATCCCAAGAGACTTCATTGTTGACAAGAAAGTCGTGTCCGAGTAACGCGTCGCAATACAAGTTATCTAAGATAGTTGCTTCGAATGTGACGTCGAGTGCTCCTATCTTAGCTTCGAATGTGGAGGTACCACTGGTGGTCGCAGTGTGACCGTCCGCCATCCGGACGATGTTCGATAGTCCGTGAGGGATTGATTTGCCGTATTTACGGGCTATCGTCGGATTTACGTAAGATCTTTGCGCTTGCGAATCTAATAGAGCTGTTACGAAGCCTGATGGAAATTCGAGTTCGACCGCAGGGGTCGGAATTTTTTCCGGGCGTGTTCGTTTACTATTATTAGTCGTATTGCAATCGGTAGAGCGGGACAACTGGTTCTGAACCGCGACGGAAACTGTCTGGTCTACGGTGTTTACCGCCATAACCATACTGTTCCTATCGGTTGCCTCTGTGCTCACCGTTTGCTCAATGCGCGCAGACTGACCTACTGCGGGGTTGTGCGCAGTGTGTGTGCTAACGCCCCCGTCACCTGTGTAGGTGCACACCCGTACCTCTGTTGCCTTCGTCCCTACACCTGTGGCTCCCCCATGAGCCGGTTGTTGAACACACGTGTCACCCGTGAGGTGAGTATGTTCGGTTATGGGGTGGTGTAGGTTCTGGATCTGTGAACGGGTGTCGATTTGTTCTGCGACGGAAAAAATTTTCATAGTTGGCTGTTCGATGTGTCGAGTTGCCGAACTACGTGCGTGTGTACCGCGTAATTTATTTCCGTGATTACTACCGAAATTTAGTGAAGATGTCTGGAGGGGTGGTGATGAGTCGAGGGGGGGGACTAGACCCCGTCGACTCCCCCTCCGTTTCCCGATGTGGTCGGCCTATGTGGACACTTGTTGTGCCAATGGAGTTCCCCACAGAATTTGCACGGTCCCGGTTTTGGACGTTCTGTTGCATTATCAAAAAATTTCTTTCTGACCGGGGGGGCCCGCTGTGGGGTGCTCGGCGCGACCTTCGGTTTGGGGACCCACTGTTTAGTGGTTGGAATTGTGCCAGACGTTACTGGGTCCAAAACGCCTGCAATGCGTCGAAGCTCGCTGAACGTTAATGGCCGATGTAAACGAATGTGTGTACGGAACGTGTCGCGCGTTAACCCGGCGATAATACCTACCAATTCCGGTTCGGATAGGCCAGTATTTACGCGGCGCGCTAACTGATTTTTAATCAGCACGAAATCCGTTAACGATTGTTCGGGCGTTTGACGTATTGACACAATGTCGGCGCGCAATTGGGATTGAATTTCGGAGTTGTTAAAATTTTCTAAAAATTCCACCCTAAATTCTTCCCAGGATAGGTCAAGTATTTTGATAGATGTATACCATTTACCCGCCATTCCTTTTAACTGCGGCTCGACCGCCCTACACCAACCGGATGGGTGTATACGTGCCTGCACCAAGATCGACTCGGTATTATTCATAAACCTGACGGGGTCTTCGGCCCTTGTTCCTGAAAACTCGGGTAATGAGGACCTTGCTGTGCGCAAATCGTCGTACGGAATTAATACCGATCTTTCCTGATGTTGTGCATCGTATGGTGTGTAGTTACCCGAATTGTCTACGCGTGTGTCGCATGCGAAAAACGGTCGGTCGTTCGCTGCGGGGATATGGCTGGTGCTCGGTTGCGCACCGCCCTCATGATACGCGTAAGACCTACCCGACTGGTAGTTCTCGTGTGGACGAGTATCTACGCGTGCGGGTGGCGGGTGTACAGGGGAACGCGGGACCGTATGAGTGTGTGGCTGTTGTGCAGTTACACTACGCGCTTCTGCAAAGAAACGCGTCATGCTCGCTTCAAGTGCCGACAAACGTGCCTCGAACGACGATGTATCATTCGATTCTGGCACCGTATGTTTTAACATACTCAACTGGTCCGCTGCGGTCCTAAAAATATCAGCGCTTATTTTTTTAACAGGTTCCCCCTGTTGTACAGACGGCTGGAGCCCGCTGTGTACTGGTCTGCCACCCGGGAGCGACTGCCTTACACTAGGGCTGGCAGTATTACTCTCGGATAGCTGCCTGTTTACCCAGGTAGCCTCCGCGTCTATACGTGACGAGGTAGCATACGGCTGTTCTCCCGTACCGTCCGTCAATATGGTGATTGACGGCTGTACTGGACAGAACCGTATGCTCGTGGGATCCTGTCCGTTCTCCCGAATATTATCCTCAAGCCTAATAATAACATCCGACTTCGAACCGGATATACTTAATCCGCGGGCCGTACACTCGCAACGTAGCTCCGCTGCCGTCAACTGTTCCAACGTTTTTCCCGACATAATGTATTTTTAATTAATAAAAATTTCAAATGTGGGCGTTGAACTGTCGCGTAAACGGTTGCCTGTGCTTGTTACACGGTACGTCGGCTGAGTAAAAAAAAATATTCGATTGAAAACGAGAAATTTGCGCGATGTTTTTACGGGAGTATTGTTTTTGTTTACACTCGCGTAAAAATGATAACCAGCTGAGCTGATTATATGGTTACCGATACGGTCCAAATTTATCGTAATTTGGTCACGCACTCGGCAACGGTAACGAAACCAGTTGTTTCGGCGATACGCAACGGCGGCGGTTAAAAATAACGGCGCGCGGCGGTGATAATAATTGGTGCGCTACGCGTCTAACGACAGCGACCCGTGGTGGCGGCTATTGTTTGACGGTGCGGAGTATCCGATAATAACAACGACGGCGATACTGGTTTTGGCCTGCGCGCTGCGTTGTTCTCGTCGTAACTTATCGATAAGAAAAGGTGGGTGTAGCGGAGGGTGGCGGTTGTTATATAACTACTTCCCAATCCGTATCACGATTATGCACAGTTGCGTGGAATTCCCCTTACGTTCTAAAATAAAATTTTTTTTTATTACGTAATGTTGACTGGAATCCCAGCTAACCGGCAAACACACTCCTGGCTAAAAGTCTTAATACTAATTTAATATAGGCAATTTTACCGAGGTATGTGTCAGCGTGAAAATAAAAACCCTTACCTTTCCGCTGTCTTGCTATTCCCAAGATTCCTCTGCGGGGAGCCAATTTGACGCGGTGTGTGAGGTAAAGCCCGGCGCACACGTCAAGAAGAAAAATAAACTCAACGGTTAGCTGGTAATTTTTTTATATATTGTAACGCGGTGATGGCACCGGGTGTCGGACACCGAAATAATTATATAAAAAAAAAACAAACAAATTGTAGCTATTTAACATAGACACAAAACTACGAAACAACGATCTTTCGCACAAAGTAAAAACGACAATATTTTGCGTACGATAAATTATTACGGCGATCGGCGGTTGTTAATCGTTCCGCGGTGTCGGAAAAACAGGCCGTTATCGTTTTCGGAAATATCCGACGACCGGTACTCGTCAAGCCGACCTGTCTTCCCGTCCCGTCCTGTGTCTTTCGACAAGGTGGGGAGAGTTGACTGTATCGCGCTGTCGTATCCCGTGGTGGTGGTTGACAAGGTGTAGATTAGGTCGCGACGGTACCTGTACGGTGTACTGGTTGCCATCGCGTACCGTATCAAGTTGCTCTAGCAGAATTAGTAAAATTAATACTTAAACATACACATAATGACGGTTTAACTGTTTGGAGTATTACATGCGATGGTGCTTACACAAAAATAACTATGATGAAAATATTAGGTTGCATTATTGGAAATAGTTATAATAAAATAAAAAGTTGGTTTCTACATCCTATTAGTAATGAAAAAGTTTATTTAATACCAGATGCTTGCCATAACCTTAAATTAGCCAGAAACACACTTGGTAATTGCAAAGTTTTTACGTCAGATTCTGGATTTATTCGTTGGCAACATTTATCAAATTTACATGAAATACAGCAAGAAATTAATCTAAAATTTGCTAATAAACTTTCAAATTCTTATATTAAATGGCATAATAATAAAATGAAAGTATCTTATGCTGCTCAGACTCTTTCTGCCTCCACTGCAACTGCATAACATTCTTTAAATCAACAACATGTTTCAAAATTTGAAACTATAAAAGCAACTGTAGAATATTGCAAAGTATAATTCTTTTAAAATAATAATGGAGACTGAAAAAGTCCTTTTAAATTTAACAGATAATCTAACAAACCTTAACACACCTTATTTAAATAAAAAAATAATGTATCAATGTACTAATAAGTTATGTCTTGACTATAATAAATTCAGTAAATTAAAATGTAACAGTAGTATTTTGGAACGACCCCATAAAATGATTTTAATTTCTTTACTTATAAACAGATATTTAAGCATGAGATTAAAATCGTTTAGTAAACAATATTCTGCATTAGTAAATACTAAAAGTAAAAGACATAAGTTAAACAAATTTATTTTATTTTCTAATCATTAACTTGGTAATTATATGTTATGTATTAATTAATGTTTTGCACTTAATTGTAACTATGATTTTAAAAATTTATTACATAATTTATTTTAATTATTTTTTTTTTTTAGATTCTGAACGGAGTGAAGAATGTATTGATTTTACAATGATGTGTGTTTTTTTTTTTTTTTGTGTCTGTCGACACGATTTGGGGCAGTAAAAATGCTTCGATTGCCTTATGTAGCAACTTTTCTGAAAGGAAAGTGAATCTATTTGGTACTTTGGGGGGTCAAAAGTAAAAAATTTCCAATATTTTTTAAATGCGACGGGAAAAACCATAAAAAAATTTGGGAAAAACGGGAGTTTTTACGCAAAACCAGTTTTCAACATAATCAAATTTTTTATTTTGCTATAACTCAAAAACTAATCGATGTAATTATTTGAAATTTTCACCAAATGTTTAGATTAGCATTCTCTATACACCACTAAATTTTCAAAGTATTTTGACTTTTATTGAGCTATTTATAGACAATTGAAATTTTCAATTTTTTTAAGTATTTTTTTTTTAAATAACGATAAAAATTTTTTGGCTGCCTAGAAAATCTTGAAAATTTAATACAAGGTTTCTTATAAGTTGTTCCTTAACTGATAAAAAAAAATCTAAAATCGTAAGTCACAATTTTTTTTTATAAGTGCTCAAAGTTACAATTTATACGAAATATGTAAAAATCACGATAATTTGCAAGTTTTTTTGTAGTTAAAAATTCATAAAATTTTTTCTGTTCATACTTAAGGTTCAAAAATTTAACACGAGGTTATGTATAAGCTACTCTTCAAAAATCTTTAAAAAAATTTCTACCGGAATTAGAGGAAAAAATTTTATGACTGTTTGAAATTTAAATATTTACGAAATTGCATAAAATAGCGATTTATTCTCAAACGATTTTAAATATTTTTTATAATTCAAAAAGTATAAGTCGCAGATTTTTGAAATTTCTACCAGCTGTTAAGATTGGTATTTCCTTTATGTCATATTTTTTTCAAAATATTATATTGATTTTTAAGCCACTTATAGGCATTTAAAATATTCGATTTTTTTACATTTTTTTTTTATAATCGGTGATAAAAAAAATTTGGCTCGTACAAAATACTTGAAAATTTAATAGAAGATTCCACAGAAGTAGTTCTTAAAGTCATTCAAAAATTATTAAAATCCATAGGCACAATTTTTTTTTATAAGCGTTTGAACAGCGAATATTGACAAAAAATTACATGTAAAATATAATATACTGTATAATATTCTAGACTGACAAAGATATCGGTTTTTTTTAAAATGCTCTAACTCAAAAATGAAAAACCGCAACAACTTGAAATTTTCACCAAATCTTTATATTGACGTTCTCTATACATGGTTAAGATTTCAAAGTATTTTGACATATTTTGACTTATTTATAGACAATTTATATTTTCGATTTTTGTTAAATTTTTGTTTTTAAACATCTATAAAATTTAATTGATTGAGCGAAAACTCTTGAAAATTTTATACTAGGTTTATAATAAGTTAAACTTATCGTAACTAAAAAATATCGGTGATCGGTTAACTCAATTTTTTTTTATAAGCCCTTAATTCTCAAATTTGTATAAAATGTGTAAAAATCACGATAATTTGCATGTTATTTTGTAGATAAAAATTCATAAAATTTTTTTTGTTCATACTTAAGGTTCAAAATTTTAACACTAGGTTATCTATGAGCTACTCTTCAAAAATCTTTAAAAAAATTTCTACCAGACTAAGAGGAAAAAATTGTACGACTGTTTGAAATTTAAATATTTACGAAATTGCATAAAATAGCGATTTATTCTCAGACGATTTTAAATATTTGTTATAATTCAAAAAGTATAAGTCGCAGATTTTTAAAATTTCTACCAGCTGTTAAGATTGGTATTTCTTTTGTGCAATATTTTTTTCAAAATATTATATTGATTTTTAAGCCACTTATAGTCATTTAAAATATTCGATTTTTTTACATTTTATTTTTATAATCGGTGATAAAAAAAATTTGGCTTCTACAAAATACTTGAAAATTTAATCGAAGATTCCACAGAAGTAGTTCTTAATGTCATTCAAAAATTCATAAAATCCATAGGCACAATTTTTTTTTATAAGCGTTTGAACATCGAATATTGACATAAAATTACATGTAAAATATAATATAATGTAGAATGTTCTAGACTGACAAATGATATCGGTTTTTTTAAAATGCCCTAACTCAAAAACGAAAAACCGCAACAACTTGAAATTATCATTAAATCTTTATATTGACGTTTTCTATACATGGTTAAAATTTCAAAGTATTTTGACATATTTTGACTTATTTATAGACAATTTAAATTTTCGGTTTTTCTAAATTTTTCGTTTAAAAATAAAATATATTTATATAATATTTATAAATAACATTGTATTATATTCTAGACTAACATATGAACTCCGTTCAGAATCGTTATTCGTATACAATGATATCTATCATTGCATTCAAATTTAACAAATCCATTATAATAATGACCTATCCTATAAGCGAGGTGCACTCCACCCCTAACTGTACAGCAGAGCGAGGCCCATCCGGTTTTTTTATAATTATCTTATAGTAAATTTTATGTTAATACTTGATTATTATATTATATTGATTCATGTAATTAAACCTAATTTTTTTGTACTCGTATGTGCAACACTAAATAAATATTACAATATACATTATATAAATAATTGTACATTTGTAGATTTGAAAATTGAAATTTTAGGTTCCTACCTATGCAATTGTTTACAGTTTTTTAGTGGTGCAATTGCTAAATTTTCACAAGCCAATTCACACTACTGGCATTGGGCACTCAATTATTGTACTTGAGTGTTATACAATAATAAATATTAATTTTTGACCAATAGAATAATAATAATTAAATATAAATAGGCGATATTTTAAACGTTTGAAATTCCATATTTTTATAATCAGTAACTTATCACAATGATTAATAATGATAACAAAGTGTAAACATTGCCCAACCTGCATATGGCGGTCAGACTTCAACAATTGAAAGGAGTAGGCTATCTAGTTTATTATATATATATATATATATATATATATATCTGTGATTTAAATATAATTTTCAGATAAAGCCAATTCCGATAATTATTGGTCGTGATAATGTGCTGCTGTCGTTCTCGCTCGTTTCCTACAGGGAATCCTATTGCCATCACCGTCGTCGTTACCGTGTCGTTTTGATTTTCGAAGACTATACGGTAACCCGTTATCGTATGTTCCTCGGTGAACGGAAAAAAATCATTTTATTAAGTAACTTTAATACGACTTTAATATAATTATTAAACCATACATTTATCGTTCTAGATTAATATATATTTATTTTTTTTACGTAAATCTTTTTGATATATTATAATAATTATTCTGCTATTCGGGGCGAAGACGAATTCAATAAATTAGAAATCATCAAAATCGGTCTAGCCATTCTTGGGTTATAAATTGTGTAACTATCCTGATTTTGATTATTTATATAGATACAATGGCGGCGTGATCTTATTATTTCAATGACGTAGTCGACAATTCTCAACACCTAATCTATTGACACTTTTGCGCTATTGATTATTTTAAATTTAATTTATATTCAATTGATTATGTTGTAACAAGTTCCTAATTTCTACACAACAACAAACGTCAACTTTCAATACCCACCTATCCACCACTTTTTTTTTTGTGATGCAGCTGCGTAAAATTAACTCCGTTCACGCCGCCACTATATAGATACAGTTATATTCTATTATTTGTAAAAAATACACTAGACTTCTCACTTTATGAATTCTCTTTAACACAGATTACCTATTAGTACGGCATACAAAGTGGGTAGTATAAATACAATCTTAAGCGTGTGCAGACTTTATTTGCATTATTTAAATAGGGCCTCTCACAATATAAAAAGATAATTTTATTATCTTATTTTATTATCCTAAGATCCTAAGATAGAATAATCAACATAATTTTATTGAATTTAAAAGAAAGAATAAATCATTAATTCTTAAAAAACGATTCTGAGCCGTTAAACATGTTATTTTATCGCATATAGAACTCATATTTACAATCTAGGTTTTTACAAATATACTACTTAGCTTCTTTTTCTCCGTTAGAATCAAAAATAATACATAGTTTTACAGTAGAGTATTAAACAACGCACTGTAGTAATAAGTAGTTTGAAATTTGAAAATATTTATTAAAATAAAATTTATAATTTCTTAAAGTATATACTATATTGAATGTTTTTGAATAATGTCCACATATTTATAATGTTGTTATTTTATAGATAGTATTTAAGAAAAGTTCAAGTCTTTTTTTTATTGGCACATATGTTTTAAATCCATCAATTATATTTCTATTATATTATTATCTATAATATTACGTCTTCAATATTGATTTCTAATGTACATTTTGCTTGATAAGAATTATCATCAGCGAAAGACGTTCTTATATCATAGTGTTACTAAGCTTAAACTTCACAGTAGACCATTAGAAAAGAGCCCTCTTATACGAGCAGCTTATCATAGGTATTGTATTAAATTGTGTTAAAGTTTTATTGAAGTCATGGTTTTTGTATACTTTTATAATAACCAATTCAGCCATGCTACAATTGTTTTAATCGATGACCCTCAAGTAGAAGTTGTGTCAGACATATTTTTAATAAGTTTAATTTTACACTCAAATATATTATCCAAATTAAATTTTTCTTGCGAAATTGAAATATCATTACTATCAAGCTTTAATTGAATTAAATTTCCTGTTGAAATAGTTAAACTTAAAGTTTCTTGACTGAAACACCTTTGTATCCCAGAAAGCATCATCTAAAGTTGGATGAAAGACAAAATACTTCATTTCAATTTCTGCATTAAAATGAGAATAATTTTGATACATTTTAGAAGATAATTTTCTTTATTTTTACTTAATTTTGTTTTCACTACAAATCTTAATAATATCTTCGTACAATTTCTTAAAACTGTCATTGTCTCTTGAGGTTATTTAAAGATACTTTTAGTGACTGAGCTATGGAAACATTTAATAAAAGGTCCAAATCAAACGATTGGAAGGTTGAACATACTTTTTGCATTTAAAGTAATATTAGATGTAACGTGTGAAGTGAAAATATAAAATTAAATGTTTTCATTTGTTTATTAGGCCACTTGATTTAACGTTTGATTTTTATAAATTAGAAGTCATTGAAATTTCTGCCAAACATTGTAGGAGAACTGGTATGATTAACATGGGCCCCTCATATGTAGCCGTAAACTATGCAGTAGTATACCTCGCATACCCCGTATACGCACGCCTATGAATACAATAATTCTATCTTATATTTTATTATACGTCTATTATGACGTAGTTTTTTTTAAATTACTCTACCATTGTAAATAAACTCGTACGAAATTATGTTATAAAATAAAATAATTATATAACTATCATAAAAATCACCTTCACAAATTATTAATTCTATATTATAAATAATATTAATAATGTATATATATATATATATATATATATATATATATATATATATATATAGGCAAACATTTTTTCGTTGTATTTTAATTCAGACCTAATATCTGAACGGGGAAGAAATAAAATACTAATTGACTCCGAGATTTCAAAAATATAAATAGATTGAGTACGAGGACTATTTTGAGTAAAATATAAAATCAACCAAGCCCGTCCAAACCAGCGGAAATTATGTTAAATGGATTAAAAAAATATATTATTTTCACACATTAACAGCATTTCAACAGTCCAACATTTTGTTAAATGTATCATGCGAAATACGAGTATATATTAAAATTAGTAGTATTTATATTATTAATACAAAAAAAATGTTGTAATAAAAAAAAAGGAAATCCGAGAACAAATGCAGCTGTTATAATCAAACAAAATAACACGATTTGAATACATACAATGTTTATCACATACATTTTTGACAATATAAAAAATGTAATTTTACTATCACCTGTATTTATTTAATTATCTAAGTACTAACTGAGGGACTTAGTATTAAAACATAGATTCAATTAGTATTATTTCTTAAATTTCAAGAGACTCAATTCATCATAAAAGGTTATACTGGGACTCAGTTCGTATGCAACCATTTTTTTTATTGAACAGACTTGGTTTTGAATATCTTTTAATTAAAAGAGAACTAAATTAATTTCTAAATTATAAATTTAATAATTGTATGAACTTTTTTAATGTTTATTATTTATTGATTTTACTTTATTTTTGTTCAAAGAGTATTATTATTATTATTATTATTATGAATATTGTCGAATTCGAATTTTGTGTTTTGGATAAATAGCCATACTAAGCAGGATTCCATTAGACATCAAAAATATAAAAAATAAGCATATTTAATCGAGCATTATTAAGCAAAGATGTGTAGGCATACATTGGTTAACCTAAGAAATATTGCTGGGTAGATACTTATGAATTCAGTAAATAATTATTTTTAAGACAAATATGCATGTTTATTTTAATTGTATTTGAATATCAGCATATCATACTATTAATTAATCCTACAATAAAATAATAATAAAAAATATTAAAACAAATTGATATGATAGTTGATTTTAGATGAAAATCAGTATTGTATTAGTAAAGAGTATAATATATGTTACTTTATAATATTTACTTTTTAATCATTTTATTGTAAGATATTATTAATAATACTAGTAATAATATTATTTATTTAAATTTGGAAACCTATTATTTGAATGATGATTAAATGTGTGGTTTTATTCTAAAGGTCGTGGTTGTGAACGGGTATTAGAATACACGGGTACACAGAGCCCGGGCACACGGGCAAAAAATATATTAAAGGCCGTGTATATCCGTGTATAATACCCGTGTATTTATTTATTATTATCCGTGTATATTACATATTATTGAAGAATTCATATGCACTTTAAAAATTTACATTTATAATTATAATGTAATGTATATTCCAATAATTGGTTATTTATTAATAATAAAAATTGTACAGCCCTTAATTACTTACCTACCTATTATTATTGAATGGTTATATGGTTATGAATAGTTATAAGTTGCATTTAAAAATTAGTTAGATGCATTAGTTTATCGTATAATTTTATATAGGTATAAACATAAAGTGTAAGTATAATAATACTTAAACTGGTTTTAAGATTAAAGCATATACAATCTTAAAACTATCTTGTCGTCAATATTATTGCATTGCATTTACGTATGTGTGCCTAGTATCTAAACATTTTTGGTGATTTTAAAGTTGTTCCATACTTATAGTGTCTGTGTTCATTATTGGTACGTAAAGTGTAGTATTAATATTTGTAATATACATATTAAAATTTTTTTTTTTAAAAAATGAGTTATCGTTCTAAAAGTTGGGTATGGCAATAAGTTATCGTTCTAAAAGTTGGGTATGGCAATACGGCAAACGCCAAGGCGATAAAGCTTTTTGTTACCTATGTGAAGATAATTCAAACAAAGTGTTTTGTTGTGCTGGTGGATCAACGGGATCATTTGGAAGACATTTAAAACTCATTCACAATATAAGCAGAAACTCTCAAAATCCAATGCAAGTACTTAATTCATTTATAATAATTCAAATAAAAAATGGACTAGATTACAAATTTGAAAAGCTAATTAATAATAAAATAATACCTGCAAGTAAACATTATGAATTATTTTATTTTATGACTATCATATAAAACGAAATATTTTAGATACTGAACGAAGTGAAGAATGATTTTACTATGATGAGTTTTTTTTTTTTTTTGTGTCTGTGTACACCGTAACTAGTCGAAATTATGCTTCATTTTTGAACTTCATGGTATGTTTTCGGTATGAAATATCGCGATCGGTTCAATTAAAAAATTTTAATGAGCGTCTAAAGCTATAATTTTTACAAAATCAAAAATTCACGCGTTAAATGTACTATGAATGAAAGTACAAAAAAATAAATGAATTCTGTATTATTTGTTATACCTAACTACTTTTAATTTTAGCTCTCGGGTATTTAGATACATGAGTATTAATAAAACGGGTATTAAGATACACGGGTATTTAAATACACGGATATACACGGGTATTAAGATATACGGGTATACACGGGTATTTTTACTACACGGGCCTTAACCCCGTCTTGTTTAAAATCACGGGTACCCTTGTAGTTCATTACACGTGTAATCGAGACCTCTATTTTATACTGATTAAAATTAATGTTCTATGAATAGGTATTTAACGGGGAAAAACTTTTTTAGGTGTAGATACTGATAAATATAAATTTCAATAATCAAATTATTTAAAAACTACGCTTAAATTGATAATTGTGATTTTACAGAGTTTGCATCAAACTATAATATTCTACTGATTTAATGAGAAAAGTTGCTATCAGGTTTTATTTTTTTATATTGAGTGGAATTATTTGTTAGTTATTTTTCCACGTTGTATCAAAAATGGACTTGAGTACCCAACGGAAACTTGTGGAATTTATACGGAAAGTATTTCATTTGTGTTCATTTTAGCTGAAGTTTATATTTATTAGCTAAGTTGTATAAAATAAAACACCATATTGGAATTGCCTAAGTATCTATAGGTAAATAAATCAGCAATGATGAATAAAATTAATTAGTAGGTTTAATTAATCTAATGATTCTGAGGTTCCATTATTTAATTAATTTTTAAAATAGCTTTTTTTAACAATATTTTAATCCAACTACATTAAAATAATTTTTTACAACTTGATTTCTGAACAGATTACTCAGTTAAAATTGGACAGTAAAACACTTAAAAACATTTATAATTTTAAAAAAGATAAAGTATTTTTGATAAAATATTTATTTTTTTCATTAAAGCAGTTATAGTTCGTGAGGTCCATATAAAATGATGCACAAATAATTTGTTAGATACCTATATAAGCAGGTAAAAATTTTTAATTTTGTTATAGGTACTCGTAAATGAATTTATAATGTACTTATCAACTAATTTTTGTACGGTCGCTTGGGGTATAACAAATGTGTATTCTGTTAATTATTTAATCACTAAAAGGCACACTTCTCTACATGAAAAGCTGCAAAAACTTTTTTTATAAGTATTTTTGTTAATTACAGACTATGCGTATAATAACCAATTATAATTTACTATAGAAATCTAGTAATTTTTGTTGAATTTGTTTGGGTGATTCGCATGCTCTTGTGTGCCATAGCTACCACTGGATAAAAGTAATTTCCTGTTCTTTTTTATTTTACTGCTTCATGAATATAATTTTATTAGGATCGAAATAAATTTAGATGATTGTGTTTATTCTGCCACAGTTAAAATTATAGATGTATTATTTTTATTTGGCAGAATTAATCATTGTGTTGTACAAATGGCATACAATACACATTAGTAGATATAATGATATAATAATATTTATACCGTTGCAAATAAAAATTATTTCTTAAATTCTGATTTTTAGTGCATTATTGTTAAGCTAACCCACAACTATTCCACTATGTATTTGATACTCAAAATAAATAAACATTTTTTAATAAAATAGTAATACGTTTATAGTTTTATATTTTATATGTATAAATATTGTTATTTTAAATTATTAAAATCTATAAATATTGTGATAATTATTTACATGTCAAAATGGATTAAGATAATTATAATTTTATTGCATAGTGACAGCATAAATTATCTTCTTTTATTAAAGGTCAAGAAAAAAAAAAAAAATGAATAAAAAATAATTAAACCGTAATTCACTCATTGAACTTCAAGTAGAAACTGCGTCACTCTTAGTATTTTTTTCAATCTTCCATCACTACTATTTAAATGATATTTGTTACGGCGGAAACATTTTATAGAGATAAAATCAATATCCTGGTTATTAAGTAATAGTAATAATCCGTTAATATTTTAGAATCAACAAATGGCTTAAATTGTCTTGTTATTATTTATTAATTATTATTTATTATTATTTATTGTTTATTATTTATGTATAAATAATTCGTAGAGCAACACGTGGCTTAATTTGATTATATTATACTTAGCGTTTTGATTATACTAACATTTTTCAATAAACGTAGTGTACTCATCTTAATTATTATAAATTTATTTTTGCTTCAGTTTACCGGATAAAAATATTTATTATTTTATAAATTGAAACTTATTGTTGAAAACCAAAAATTGTATTTATTTATTTTGATGAATACGTGGAAAAAATATTGATGAATTCACGATAAACTATTTGACACTTTTTTACAGTGTTCTATCACATTAGCAGGATCCTATTGAGATACTATCGTGAGATCCAAAAACGATATATTTTAAGTGCATATATTGTATCGAAATAGATAAATTACAGTACGTATGATAGTATTTTTTTTTTTTATTAGTGTAATCAAAGCACGGTGTTCACGTGAATGAAGAAAAACCTATTTTGATTGCCGTCCATCGTTTGCTCGTTCGCAAAGCGTAAAAAAGAAAAAGAACAACGTATACATAGATATTTTTTATTACCAATTAATTATTGTGCATGTAAATTATAATCCAGTTCCGTTGAAAGACCACGAGAATTGTTGGGTGATACGCTGTTTCTCTGATGGTCGGAGATCATGACTAGAATTATTCAGGCTTGAAGTACTAAATTATCCACGTTTTACGATAACGTTTCCATTTTCTCGCCTCGCCTATCGAATGAAATCGTAATTTTTTCATTGTTCCATCGAAAATCTGGTGGAACCAGCCGTTTCGACCACGGGTATTAGTGTCGTTGACCTGCAGGCAGAGCGGACCGGTACTCGCAGTTCACTAGTAACCAAATTATGATCAGTCATCTGCGCGGCAGTATATAATATTTTCCTGCAGATCCCGATGGAATACATCCTGCGTTTTCGTCATTTTAAAACATGACAGTCTCGCGCTATGACCGAGCGTGCTAAACATGAATAGAGGGTATGATTGTGTATACTATTTAGAATACATTACCATACGTTAGGGACAACTGAGAATATGGGATGAGCGATCGCGTACATTCGGACATTTTTCTCGATAACTCTACCCCAACAAGTTTTGGAAACGCACATTACATATTTTTCTTTTCTTAAAAATAATCCTTCCCCCACGACACAATAAAATGCAATATGTTTTTATGTTTTCATTTTAAAAGTTATATTTCTGGTGGACCGAATAATCGATTGTGTTCTAATGTTCTTGTCAACATTTTTACTTGTGCTGAAATCAGTTTTTTAATAAAAATTCGATTTATATATAATCACGGTTAGTTAATTTACTTAAAGTGTATCTGTACCTAATTATAAAAACAATACTTGTATCACCACGAATACTTCCAAAAAAATTTGCTATGATTGTATTCCATTAAAGAGATAACAAACAAACACACATGCTATAACTTTTATATTAATAAAACTCTCTGTGCTTTTAAAATAAAATATACCCATGTTAATTTTAATGAGTTTTTATTGATAATAATTTACATTTGGTAAAAACATGTGTCAGTCCAACAATACTCAAAAAACCAACCAGTGTATAGTGTGAATTTAGAGTTGTATGTATGTGTGCGTGTGCTCTTTTTTTGTATAATAAAAAATTTCAGAAAAGTCAACTATGATTGAGAAATAAGACACAGAAGACACTTTTTTTTCAGTAATCTTCCTACGTGCAAAGAAAAATTTAAAAAAATTTTCTTGCAAATACGTTTAGTGAAATTTTCCCAGTTTGAATAAAACAAGTGTTGTCTTTTAAAATTGGAAAAATTTGTTAAAAATAGGTTATATAAATACTGTTAACCCTATACATTTTTAATCGTGTCAGAACGCAAGGGTGGGTACACTGCATGCAATTGTCAGTTGAGAGGCTGTCGGACAAATTTTCAATATGTTTGTGTAGAGGTGAGGGCCATGCTGTGATGAGAATGCACATTAGTTTTTTTTTACTTTGTTGTAGTTTTTCGTTTATATTTTAATATTAGCTATTAATTATATACATTGGAATTAATTAAGGAGATAATACTACTTAACAATACGTTGTATTTCTTTTATATTCCAACTATAATTAAAATATTCACGAAATGTTTTACAATGTTAATTAACATTTATATACCCCAGAAAATAATCATTGAAATAACATTAAATAATTTTTGTTCTATATATATATATATATATATATATAATGAATGTGGATTGTATGGATACTTATTTATTTTTTTATTGTTCATATCTCAGATACAGCATCAACATTAAAATATGTATTTTCTATTATAAATTCTTTTTGAATCATTATTTTATTGAAAAGTGAACATGTAATATTTATTTGGAAATCAGAATTATGTTTTATAACAGTTTGATTTTATTTTTGGTATATTTGTTGCTAAAATTAGTTGAAAAATTGTTAATAAAATATGTCAATCTACTTGTCAATTAGTCTTTACCTTTGTAAATCTTTCAATGACAAAATATATTTATATATAACGTAGATCCATTCAGCTCAATATAATTTATATTTGCATTTTTATATTTATACTCGTATTTAATTTGTTATTTTTAAATAAATGATACGCACATGGAAGGAAAGGATGACTCAAGTGCCTTCCCGTGGCGCCGAGTTTAGTACACACAAAAAAAAAAAAATTATAAAATATCAAATAATTTATTGGCCATGTGAAAAACCGTGACATTAAAGAAAGCATGTATTGACTTTTAATTAGGTTTTTAATCTTTATTAATTATGTAGTTATTTATAACTTTTTTTTTAAAGTGTTTCAAAAGTTTTTACAGTATTTGCATTTGATTGGAAAACTTATTTATCTAACCGTTGTTTTATAAAAGTCATGGGCCTCGTGTTTCGGAGAATCGTTTTCATAAAAAAGAAAAACAACTGCATTATAAAACCTGACGTTTATGAAACGTCCGTTTTGTTAAAATCGATGTCGGTATCAGCGGAAACTATACTGCGCATCATGAAATACGTATGAACTAGTGTAAGGACAATGGAACATACGGAACAGTAAGAGGATTGCATGTATTAGAGATAAGACCTAAGTTGAAATAAAGCAAACTTATCAGAAACCGAAGGATATATTATACTGTATTGTAATGTACAAGTGGCCAACATGATTTGGATAATCGTTTAAACCGTTCTTAAAAATAGCAATGTCAACGCATATAACATCATGTATGAAGACGCAACGAGCACGATGTAATATTTACGTTGTGCAGTCAGGAGGAGTTAATGCTCCGAGTATACTTTATAGTTAGGTACATCATCCTTACCCACAAGTCGCGTATAATTACGAAACGTATACAAAGTGCAGTAAAGTATAGAATAGTTACACGCAATACTGCGTTTGATGCGATTGCACATAATGTATTCAACGAGCGTGTCGCGACTTCAATATCGCTGCTTTCCTAGCAGTGGACTCTTCCCTACGGTAGCGATTAATTTATTAAAATCTTCATGCAGACGGGATTGTCACACTCAAGCTCCTGAATTTAAGCTGTAGCCACAGACAGTGAACTATTATTTATCCGTCGCAACGCGACGTACAATAAGTACGTATTATATAGTAGGTGCCTATTGTGAATAAAGTACTTGGGTTACTCTTCGTGTATGCAACTTACTAAATTTTACTTTTAAAAGACTTTTTTTATGCTTTGAAATAATTAAATATCAATTTAATGTACTTCATTAATTGAGTGAAAGTTTTAGTTTTTACTTTGCAATTGATTATGGAAATCGCCATCATTGTAAAACTAAGATTTAGCTATTCACACACACACACACACACACACCACGTCACATATACTATAAATCAGCGAATACCTCTGTTCCCAAAAGAAAGTACTTAGTATATTTTTTGATGGTCCAAAATGTATGGAGATAAATAGCTAGAATAATTGCAAAGTTTAATTGCGTTAAATTTTTGGTTATTTTTAGTGTATAAAAACTCCCAAGCTGACAACAGTCGGTCATTTTCATTTTAAAATATTACAGCAGATCTCGATATACGGTGATTTAGTTTTTTACTAATTTTTTTTTGTATTTATAAACATACCTACACAATTTTACAGTAAACATGTTAAACAAACATTATTTTTTTCTTTTAAATACTAATATTTATTTATTTTATTAATATACAATTTTTATTCTTTGAAAAGATTAAAATGATTAGAGTAATTTAAAATTGTGTTTAAATTAATTTTTTATATCATAAATGCATTTTTTGAAAGGGATTTTTTTTTATATTTTAAAGGCATTCAAATCCAATCTTTAGTTATTAATATACATGAAGTTTAAATAGTGGTATTTATCATTTACCTGGAAAAAATAGTTCTTATAAAATTATCAGTCACAAATAATGATTTAAAAAAGTTCAACATTTTAAAAGATGACATTATGGTTATTAAACATTCGAACTTAATTTTACATATTTGGATAATTTATTTTTATTAATGATATATATTAACGAAAACTTGTTTTATTTTTAAAATTGTGGTTATTATAACAGTAGCAATATTTTGATGACTGACGTATAATTTTATTTTTGTTTTAAATGTTGTTTAAATCAGTTTATTCATTAAAATTAAATTTTAAAAATGAAACGATAAATTATAGTTTAAGTCACATTATATTTTATCATGTAAAATAAACCAGGAAATTATTTTTCGAACACAATTATATATTTTATTTTTATTTTTTTTTGACAAATTTGTTTTTTTTTTTACCAATTATATTTCGGAATTTAACTGAAATTTCTTAAAGTAATTGCCAATTTAGTTGTCTGAATTCAATATAGCACTTAAAAATATTACATTATGATAGTGTAGATTTTACAGGAACTTTTCAAACTCTTGATAAAAACAACGGAACCCCATAATATGAGTTTGCAAAGTTATTGCGAGTATGCAATTAATATAAAATATAATATTACTACAAATATTATAATATTACTTATTATTATAATCATATTGTTTAGATTACACCATAAAGTTTCTCATCGTATTACGAGTATGTAGATGGGATTTTTATAATTTGGCGACGAGCTCTTAAATTCCTTCTGGTCGAAGGGTAAATTTCAAAACTTTCAGTCGTCCTCACAGCTATTGTAGAACGAACACCACTGCAATGTTTAAACAGAAAAATTCCATATTATGATGATTAGTTATTATGTTACAAGTGTTGATTTGCAATAGTTGTGAAACAATAACAATATGCAGGATCCAATTTTTACTGGGTATAATTATAATTCTCTAAAGAATTACACTGTTTTTCTATATTTTTCTACACTTCAAACATGGCGTACATATGTGGTTTTGATTAAGAATAAATTTCAAATGGGCGAATTAAAATAAAAATAAATTACATAAGTTTACAAAGATCAAAATTAAATTTATTTGTTTGCCAAAATAGAAAAATTCCGAAACGGGACACGGCTCCACTTTGCCTTACGATAACTATGTTGAATGTAGCGCATCGATTCCTATAGGAAACCAATAAAAACCAATTAGGTTTTTTTGTTTTCTGTATAGTATTCAAAATTCATTGTGATTGTTGATTGAACATAATCATTTACTGGATAAATTACAATGGTGTTTTCAAGTTTCAACAGTTTTTGAATAATGAAAAAAAATTTGTAAGAAAAACATTTTTTTAATTATTTAAAACAAACTATATATTTCGTAAACATTTAAATGCAAATTTATCATCTTAATGATCGAAAAAAAATTACTGGAGATAAACATTTTAATTTACCGACACACGGCAATATGCAGAAATTATATATTTTTGTTTTTTTAATTGTATTGGTTTAAATTTTGTATGATTGAAATTCTTAAAAATACACATCATTTTCATATACTAAATATTTTATACAGAATCTTAGATCATAAAATCTATTTGATTAAATCTAGTCATTATTATAATCATTAACAACTGATTATAAAATAGAAAATCTTACAAAATATTAAAATAAATATTTGTATTACATTATATTCGAATTATTTACGCCACGGAAATGTAAGTTCAATTAAATTAATTCAGATTGCTAGATAACATCAATTCTTGGTTTTTGTTTCTGTTAGAACGTCGTGCTATTAATTACTTTAATTATAATCTTTGTAAACATTACCCGTCAAACGTTTATCGATTAGTTATTTATAATTTTGTCGTGATGATCACGCACGTGTTCGTTATTATCCGCCGTACGCTGACGCACTGTCCCACAATATCTTAGGGCTTGAATTAATGCGATTAGTATATTATGTTAGCATAGCATACGTCATATTTTCATCGAGTACATGTACACGTAGCTCTTAAATATTAAAGCGGAATTTGCTGCTCAGAAAATATGACTCAATTAATTTAATCGCGGTATGGAAGATATATTTATAATATATGCATGTCGAACGCCAGTATTAGGATTAAGTCGGAGTGATATTTTTGTACATATATTTTTATTTATACGATTTTACGCTACAGGTAAGGGGATGACAGTCAGTTTTCTTTCCTTAAGATTCATGTAATTTTGTTTTAATTTATTACCTATCGTAGGGTATAATTAAACAAAAAGAAAAATGATTAATATATTTTATAGTTAAAAAAAATAAGCGATCATAAAATATGCCCATCTACATAGTGGATCGCGGTGAATTGGTCGCGAACAATTGATCGCGACCAATTCACCGGATACCGTTTATTAGAGAAATTTAGTTATTCTTCTAACACGAAAATTTTAACTAGTTGCTAGTTAAATATTGCGAATAGATAGATACATACTATTGCATAAATATTTAATATTTTAAATCGGTTAAAATTTGTATTGTTTTTAATTGTTAAATTTGAATTACTTATCAACATATGCAAAATAAGCACAAAAACGTACAAATAAACAATTTCCTGCAAAAACTATGAAATATGCACATTCAAATTTTAAATCTAGGCATCGAAAAATTAAATTATTTCATACACTGTTATATTTTACTATACATTGCAGAAGTAGGGCCCGGATTTATATGCATTTAAAACTATATAAATATGCTCTAAAATATAGCCAAAAATGCTCTTAAAAAATGCATTTTACCACAAAAATGAACTTAAAAATGTCATTTATATATATTTTTTTTTTTACACGATTTGTAAATTTTAAATAGGATGTAATTTTTATTTATTATTTAAATAAAAAAAAAATTGACTTGATACTGACAAGCAAATGTTATGACCGCGATATAATACGAACAGACTTATTTGAATGTGATTTTTGACCGAATATGGGTGACACTCAACAGTCAATAATAAATTATGATAAAAACTGAATCAAAAAATAAAGATTGGCAATTAATATGGAAAACCCGTTAAAGCTACTTAAATATCAAGAAAATAATTTATCTTTAGATAATATTTTTAAATAGGCTAAACTTGTATAGTTTTTTAAACAAATATGCATTAAAAACGAAAAAATGACCGAAAAATGCTAAAATATGTTCCAAAAATGAAAAAATATTCAAATACCTATGCAAAAAAAAAATTTCAACTTTGAAGTCTCTGTTATACGAATCAAATTATAAACTTGGAAGGCATTGTCTAAGATTAACCAAAAAAAGATGCATTTTGCATTGAAATCCGGGCCCTATACTTAAGTATCCTAATGATATGAGTCGTGAACCTTGTAAATGAGTAAAGTAAAACATTGAATTCGAAACCAAAAGAATCTTTCGATATTGATACGGGTATTGAGAAGCCAACGATATCGGATTATCCAATAATATATGTTTTTAAAGTTTTAAGTAATATTATAATATTATCTAAATTAATAACTCAGGATGGAACCAGGTAAGACTAGATTAATTCAGGTTATTACGTCTTCACCGGTGTTCATATAGTAAACGTATCTCAAAAATATAGGTGTTGTATGAGTAATTCATTGTTTATATTTAAAAAAATAATAAATATTTTGTACGTTAAAATTAATCAAGACATAATACTATGTAGGGTATCCGGTGAATTGGTCGCGAACAATTGATCGCCTGTGAATTTATCGCTAGTGAATTTATCGCGCGTAAAATAAGTCGCCAGGTTAATTAATCGCCAAATAAAATAATTTTGACCATTTTGATAATGGTTTACAATCCAAGATATATATATTTAAATATTTTGTAGGTATATCAATGTTGAATAAACAGTAGATATTTAATATATATACACCATATATATATATCGCCAAATATTTTTATAACTTAATAAACAATTTTAGATTTGATACAAGTAAAAATAAAATTACAAATGAAAGTATATAATGATAATTTTAAAAATGAAATAAAATAATAATAATTTATGATTATGTGCAATTTCTTTAATAATTTCATCGTTTTTTGAATGAATACGACCTTTGCACTTCATTTTTTTATACTGGTCACATTTCCATATATATTTGTTTTCGGTACCAAATTTTTCAAAATTATAAATATAACCTTCACAAACTAATTTTTTTTTACCTTTTTCACTCTTAATAAATTCCATTATTAAAAAATTAAAAAATAAAAAAATTAAATACAATTTAATACAACTTAATATGACTCAATACTTCAAAACAACACTAGCCATACTACACAAAGCCACGCCGAATCATATTAGTCTAGTATAGTAAGTCGACAAAAGTCGTATAATTGTGATAAAACCAGTCCATAGCAATAATAATTTTATCTTTGATAACCATAATTGATTACAAGTATTACAACAAACGTTACCTACCCAATGAGTATATTGTGTATCTATATATATTAAATATCTACTGTTTATACAACATTGATATACCTACAAAATATTTAAATATATATATCTTGGATTGTAAACCATTATCAAAATGGTCAAAATTATTAAAAATTATTTTATTTGGCGATCAATTAACCTGGCGACTAATTTTACTCGCGATTAATTCAACGGCGATCAATTCACCGGCAAACAATTCACCGGCGATCAATTGTTCGCGACCGATTCACCGCGATCCCAAATAAACATAGTTCGGACGACTAGTGGTCGGATATAGGTTTGGACTCGTTTGCGCACATATTAATATATTTATTAAATTTATGACAACTCGTTTGCGAACAAAATTGTGAAAAATGGAAACCTGCTTGTAGGTACGGTTTTGGGTGTACAGAGTGTCTTAAAGTATAACGATTATTTTCAATCATGGTTTCCCATTAGTTGTCATCTATCAGTAATATAGATTTTATAATCGCGATTTTTGATCTCACTAAGTACATAAGTGTGGAACAAGCTTTAATATTTATTGCTTTATTTCTAATCTAAAACTATTTTTTGTTAAATATTTCCGATTATAACTGATTAGTCTTAAAGGTTATAACAAGTCTGTTATACATTTTTGTTTAGTCTCCGATTTTGGCGAATTAACGATATCCGCTATTGGTTTAACACGGAGAGAAAAACAGTGTTGAATAATTTTTAATTTATGGTATTTTTATTAATTTTTAATAGTATAGGAATTTAACACGTTGGTGGACAGTACTGCTATAGCAGTAATTTCAAAAATTGATGTCGGGGGACACTTTCAAATATTACTGTTATAGCAGTAATATGAAAACCGTCGAAAAAATGTCAGTACTGTTATAGCAGTAATTAATTCTATGGTCTTATAAGATAGAGCATATTGTTCTGCCCCAGTAGATTTCAATAAACTATCGGGTACTGTCAAAATAAAGCCAAATAAAAATAAAAACAATTCCACTTCCTGAAGGTTACAAAAGAAAAAAATACTTCAAAAACTGCGTTGTATGTTTCAAAAAGAAAGTTGAAAACAAACTTAATTTCAATGCAAAACGTGTAAGATTGGATTATGTGCTGGAAAATGCTTCGAAGTTTACCATATAGACAAAAATTTGGAATAAAGAATTTATTTGTTTTTTTACTATTATTCTTAATGTGTATAATTTTTTTTCGGAGTTTTTTTTGTATAAAAAAAAATACAATATTTTTCTGTTTAAAAGTAATTTTTACCTGTTAAGATACATACTGTATTTGATTTCTTTTAAAACTGTTATGTTGTACCTACATGTTTAATAAAGATTAACTTTATAAACTTTATTTATTATTACTGCTATAGCAGTATTTTAAATATTTTGACATACGTACTTCACTCAGTTTGATGTATAGGGGCAGTTCTGCTATAGCAGTAATGAAAAAATTACTGCCATAGCAGTAATGAAAATTGGCGTTTTAAGGATGGTTTTTTTTCGACGGCGGCCACGAGACTGTCCATCAACGTGTTAAAAATGGAAATTTCAATTTTCAGTATACTAATAAACTTTATAATGCTAGTGTAATTGTAACCAGTAACAGTGACCAAATTGTTGACCAATCTAAAAGTTCGGAGCATGACCACGAGGTATATTCAGATCGAATTATATCTAGAGAAATTGTAAGGAGCTCATTGAAAAGAAAGGCAGAAAATGATCTACATACTCGTCCAAACAAATGAATACACCGAGAAAAAAAAAATAGTGACGTTTCTGAGAACATGGAACATGGTGATTTAAAGCTGATAATTCGTTCAATATATGATGTACGAAAAAAAATACTATCCCACACTATCATCAAACTATGGCGAGTTTTTAAAGCAACTTTTAGAAATGAAACAAACGTTGTTATATGAAGGTAATCAATTTTGTTTTTCGAGTGATGATAATTCGGTTATTTTAATTACTTGTAAAAATAACGTGGAATTTCTTTTTAATAATGAAAACGTGTTTAGTGATGGAACTTTTACGTATGCGCCAAAACATTTCATACTTATACAAATTATTATTATTTACCAGTAGTACACTGTTTTTTTTAAAAAATAAACATGCATCAACATATGTGTCTATATGGAAAAACATAATGAATTTGTCAATGCAGTTAGTAGAAAAAAACTTAAGTAAAAATATTTCATGCAGATTTTGAAAAAGCTGCATACAATTGTGCAATACAATTAATGCTGTTCTTCAGAGTTTTCCGCAGTGTAAAATAGTTTGATGTAAATTCCATTTAGGACAAAATTAGTTCAAGTGTTTGCAGAAAAATAAAAGTTTATTTAAAAATTACTCAAAAATGATTTTAAAGTTGGAAGGTGGCTTAAATATTTGTTGGTTTACCTTATTTAGACCCTAATGACGTTTCGGATGCATTTACTGAAATAATTTCAATAGCTCCATGTAACATAAGTATGGATTTTCCAGACTATATATTAAAAAATATATTGATGTTGATGCTGATTTTGAACCATAATAATTATTATGGGCTAGTGAACCAGACAATAGCCCAAGAACAACGAACGGAGTTGAAAACTTTCACATGTATTTCAAATAGCCAATTTTATACCCCCACCCTCATATTCACCAAATTATTCAAATACTTATGGAAATTAAAGCCGACACTGATTTAAAAATTAATTCACTAAAAAAAATAAAGAAAATACCCGTAGAAAAGAAAATATTAAAAAAACAAAATTATATGAAAAAAATATACTCTGATTATAAATTTAAAAAGACATTTTAACATATTTAATCCAAACGCGTACCTATATATAATCAGTATGTACTCAAAATTATTTTAAGGACTTAATTGTAAACAGATTATTGTAATTGTAAATAAAATTATTTTTAATCGAACAAATTGTAAATAACGATGGATTGCTTAGGATTGCTAATTAAATAACTCAAACATTTTTAAACCCGCCAGTCTATAACACCATAATATGAATATAGATGGGTCTTAAGCCTTAAAAAGAGTGAAGAAAAATGTTGTAGAGAATAATAATTTTCCACCATCGCCGATGACCAGTTCTATGAATTTAATGCATTTGCATGTTTTTTCTATACTTCCAAACATATTTGCCTGTTTTTAGTACATAAATGTATGCATATTTAAAAATTTTTGGTCCACAGCTTATAACCAATTCGAAAATTTGGAGATAGGTACACAGGATATACGTAGGTAAATTTCCTTGAAAAAAGATTTCTATTGTTAGCAAATTGTGCGCAAATGAGTTGAAAAAAAGGTAAATGTGCGCAAACGAGTTGTAGCCTCCAAAATAGTAAAGTTCTTAAATAATAAATAGTAAGTTAATAAATTCTAATTAAATGAAAAAAACTACAAAGGTACCTATTTTAAAAAACTGACGAATTTTAAACAAGCTTTTAATTTTTGTTATTTCTTAAATTTTTAATTCAATGTAAGTAATACTAATTAATAACAAAAATATTAAATGCACACTTTTAGATTTTTTTATGCATATTACCTTTTTCAGTGCATATTTTAACACTTATTATTGTATTTTTAAATATTGTAAATATACCTACTTAGTATTCATTAAGCCAACATAACATATTAGATAGGTTAGATAGATATACTTTGAACAAATAATAAATTAACGGAAAAATCATTGGATATATTCTGGATTTTCGGTCAATGTTTTAATAACTACCTCTACCAGCCACAAATTTAAACTAACTAAAATTTTCAAATTTTGTTTTTTAAGGGGTTAAAAATGAGGATGAATATCGATTATATTGTGTTTTATATTAAGTCCTCTAGGTTCAATAATAGATATTATAGAGATTGAACTACATGTAATTCTTTTGTAGGACATATTGAAAGGCACCTCAATGGATTTTTTACAATATTTCCCATATTTCACCAGAAAATAAGTATTAAAAAGTCATTTTTTAAATAGGAGTCTTTTTAGACATTTTGATACATTTAATAGCTAGTTATTTTAAAAAATGTAAAAAATCTCAACGAGATGCCCTGGAGAAAATGGTTTATTAATCCAACCCAGCTTTCCAATTTAAAAAAGGTTGGATATTAAAGAGTTAGGAGTTATATAAGTGTACCATTCAAAAATGTACTCTCGAATAATACATTATTTCATTACGAAGTATAAAAATAGAATTATAAGTGATAATTTTCTATAATTGACAACTTTTTGTGCCTTTAATTATCGTAAACGCTTATCTATAATATCTCGGAATATCTATTATATATGTATATTGTATATTCTAATAAACCGTATATATTGTATTGTAAAATGTAAGTGAATTTTGTTTACTTATTAGTTACTATCAATTGACACTAATGCAGTATGCAATGCACAGAGCAGCGAGCACACACATATTTGTACTACGTAACAGGTTTTACAATGATACGTGTTTTTTTTTTATTTTTTAATTTTTTTTTTTTGTGTCTGACGACACCTTTTTTGGCAGTAAAAATCCTTCGATTTGCTTATGTAGCAACTTTTCTGAAAGGAAAGTGAATGTAGATGATACTTTGGCTAATCTAAAATCCAACTTTTCAATTCTTTTTAAAAAAATCGAAAAAAACGATAAAAAAATTATGAAAAAACAGGAAATTTTACGCAAAATCACGTTTTTACAAATTAAATTCTTTTAAAATGCTCTAACTCAAAAACGAAAAACCGCAACAACTTGAAATATTTACCAAATTTTTATATTGACGTTTTCTATACATGGTTAAGTTTTCAAAGTATTTTGACATATTTTGACTTATTTATGGACAATTTAAATTTTCGATTTTTCTAAATTTTTCGTTTCAAAATAAAATATACTTATTACAATATTTATAAATAAAATTGTATTATATTCTAGACAAACATATCATCTCCGTTCAGAATCGTTTTTCGTATACAATGATACCTATCATTGAATTCAAATTTAACAAATCCATTGTGATGACCTATCCTATGAAGAGTCGCACTTCACCCCCAAGTTTACAGCAGAGCGAGGCCCATCCGGTTCTTTTTTTATAATTAGTAATTACCGTTTGTATTTCTCTCAAATAAGGAATAAAAAAAAATATAAATATGCTTCAAAAAAAAACTAACCGGTCCAAGTCTGTGAAGATGTTGCTGTTGAAAAAACAACAGAAGAATTTAATCAATTCTCCAGAGGAGTAAGTTATTATGTAAATAAGTAATAATTTTTAGAGGTGTGCAAATTAGAGACCTATCGTTAGTTCAATGTTCGGCTGGAAAAAACGATGAAACTAGTTCGGTTTTATACTAGTCTAGAGCACAAAAAAAAAGGTTTCATCTCAGATTTAATTTATATTATATTGTTCATGTTTAGTTTTATTTGTTTATTTATGTCAATTTGCTTATTAGTTGTTACGTATACTACAATATTATGTTGTATTGAAAAAGTTATATGGAAATATGTATCAAATAAATAAGGACAATATTCGTAATATACATATATCTGTGTGTATGTATTTTTTTATACTACAATATTATGAATATATGTAGATTTGATACATTAACAGTATGTGTTTTACCATTTTTTAAAAGTGTTTTGTAAAATTTACAAGGTGAAACACGCTAATAAATACGTCTTGTATGTTGAAAAATGTAAAGCTGATAAAAATTGGTAAAAAAGACGCAGCCCACAGAATACGCGGCATACGAAACGCTACAGAAAATGCCGAGTATAGCCCCAGTGGCCAGTTTTATAATATGAAAACTAGTTTAACACTATTTAAAACTATCGATTGTCTATTATTATGGTTTCTTAGAAATCGTTTTATCATCACATTCGTAATGTGGTGGGTATGTCGTACGATAAGATTATATTTGAATGTTGATAGTCCGACTGCAACAACTGGTTATATTTTTAGAATATTAATTGATGTTCAATATACGTGGCGCGACCTCACGGAATTTATCAGTTTAACAGTGGTCTGTTCAGCCATAAGACAAAATCACTGGGATCAAAATACTATTTTGGCTTCCATTCTGCAATATAATAATACCCACAACGTGATTATCGGGACAAAATAAAATTTCCGTTTTCGAATCCGTAGTATACAGGTTTCATTGTTCACTATGAAAAAACTTTATACGCGTAAATTCGATTAAATCAAGATAGTTTTTGTTCATTTCTATACTTCTCTAGAGCACGTTTGTGTATTACCTAATTCAAATACTGTCTGCAGGCACATTTTTTTGGGGGTTTCATTGTTTCGTCGATACGGCAGTTAAATCTTATATCATACAGTGAGACTGTAGAAATCATTTACGATTTAAAAAACCAAAATTCATAATGAACTAGATCGAACGCGCGCGCACACAATTGTAATAGTATAGTCGTTAAACACATCCCGCGATGAGTAATCGCTTTCGAATGGTACGCCAACGAAGAACAACAACAGAAATATAAAAAATCAATAACAATAATAATAATAATAATAATCAAAAGGCATTTTTTTTTATTTTACCACTCTATTAGGTATAAATAGGTAACCCGTCGAAAACATAAATTCCCGTGAAACCAAATCTCGGCGTTGAATTGAGCGAGACAAGTGGGGCCCGACACACAAAGCGCTCTGTGTCAATATTATTATATATGTATATGTATTGTATCTACCAACTGTAACTCGTTCCGCGTCGAATTCAAATGTATACAACAATGTCGTGTAAAACTGCAGAGAAGATCGAATCCAGCGAGATCGACATAATACGCGTGCGCGTACAAACTATATGCATTATGTACAAAACGTTTACATAGTGACATTGAGATGATGTATCCTTTGAATTCTCATCCTGTGAGTCCTTCGTTGTGCAATAATTATCAACTTGATAATTAAAAAAATTATATAAGGCGGCGGTGATCGGAAACCTTTTAGTAAGAAATAGCCTAAAATGTGACAAAAAAAAAATAAAAAAATATGCTCAAACCGTATTGGTATGAACAATCTTTTTTTTAATCGTCGTTCATTCACCCCTTCCTTACATTAATTAAATTTATTAATTTATGATTTTAATCTATTCCGATAATCACGTTGTGGGTATTATTATATTGCAAGATGGAAGCCAAAATAATATTTTGGTCTCAGTGATTTTGTTCTTGGATAGTTTTCATCGTTAGTGGTAACACCCTAGTAATATCTTAATAAATATTAATTTTCTACGATAAAATGGTGCGCATGTGCACATATTTTACACGAATACAATTAAATAACGTTGTCCGACTTATTTGCTTTTCGAAGTTTACACGTCTGAATAATATAAATAAGAGTAATAGTGACGCTAGGATATTTTACTAGATAAAGACAAAGAAATGCGAAAAATTATAAAGTTAATTTCTGCAAAAATGATATTGCATTTATCAACCAAAAATATTAATAGTACAAATTATATAATATACATAATTACATATCTAAATATGAATTGCAATATTTTCGTTTCTTTGCTTCATTTTCAAATATCTACATCAGGTATCATAGATTATAAAGCAGAACCATGTACAGCCTGTTCCGAATATAATTCTAAGAAATTATTTTTACTAGCACATTGTAATTTTCCTTTGATTGAGCAATAGTTATTGGTTGACGATTCTCAGGTCTTATGGAGCCCGTTTTATTTTAGCTATCTTCCATTATAGTAAAAATACACTGCGTTGTTCGTTCATATGTATAATAAAATAATAAAAAATAAAATAATGGAATCAAACAAAAAATACACACATGTTCATAAATACGTACAATAAACTGATAAAGGAATAAAGTAATTTGAGAATGAAACCTTAAGTAAATGGTGAAATGTGGTAGGAGATAAAAAAAACGAGATAATGCATATTCTATAAATATTTTATAACATCATAAACGACGGATTGAATTGTGATGATCGTTTCGATTCATTGTAATTTCGTATTATCTAAAATTCTAAAATTAGATAATTGCTTACAATTTTTTTTCGGGATTTAATTTCACATATCGGTGAATTATGGTATTCAAATCATCATAATATATTTCTAGGAGACTTCGAACTTTGTTATTTAAAATTTATATACTATATTAATTTAAATATTTTAATTTTTGTGGTGTTACGAACGGTGTTCGAATGTTCAATAATTTTGAAGCAAAAACCCGATTTATTTTATTACTATTATAGATATATTATTATAAATTAATTATTTTTTTAATTATAAGCTTAAATGAATAGAACTATCATAAAGTATTATGTAATATTAAAATATTTTAAAAATAATATTATCGGCTAAACATATTAAATAAAATGTATACGTAATATATATATATATATATATACACATAATATGCTTACTCATATTTTACTACCTACCGATTTTATTTCGAATATAATTTAATAATAAAATATTTAATTTTAGTAGTTTAAAATTGAACATGAATCAAGCCTGATTAAAGCTTTACTCATTAAGCATTATTTAAATGATTACTATTCTAACTTTTTTTAACATTTATCTCATTTTATTAGTCATAAGTGGTTTTCGATTCTACATAATATTATTATGTTAAAATCCTATAAATACTCATATTACAATATCAACGTACGCTTGTCTTTTGCTACATATATTAATTGGAATAGTCGAATTAAAACCAATTGAATTTATTAATTCCACGAAACTCGCATACATATATTACATACAATTTGAAAAACAAACAAACTCTATGTTATTAGTTGTATTACGGAAATATTCAATGTTGGCGCATTACAATGATAATGTAAACAATTATAAGTTGTGTTACAACGTTTTTCCTATAGTACGTAATAATGATATGAAACAATAATGTATTAACGATAGTAATATTAATAAATTTAATAATAATTAAATAATAATTTATCTTAGGACTGCGATTGATGTCCATGCATTAACGGTGTTCGACATCTCGAAACATTTTAATAAAATATGTTAATTTCTCGGTGCACACATTGATCGTGATGAACTATGTCGTTTACGCTATTTATGTAAAACGATTTTTTAAACATTCTAATGCGATTAATATAATATTAAATACAATGTCGAATTGTCTTTTTATAGATACAACCCTTAGATCGAAAATGTCAGATAGTAACAGTATGGAAATTTCATAAATCCAATCTGAAATCACCATTCACGTTAAATATTCTTCGCATACCAATTATTTTTATTTTCGTTGAGTTTTGATGAACATGTACCTAATCGTATGTGATTAAAATAGGTTTAGATATTTTTTCAGTATTCAATTACAAAAACTACCTTGTTGATTAAATTTTTTATCAAGGAAACTTTTGTAAACCGATGAATAATTAATTTAAAAGTTCTGAATTAAATCTGCAATTAGCAAAATATAATACTGCGATCTAAATCGATGTCTAAATGTTTTTGAAATTGTAAGTTTGAATCGGTGTTTCAAGAATTACAAGAATACACACTTACGAACATATAGCACGTGCTACATTTTCTTATGGAGCGAATAAAATAAATCGGTTTAATGGTTATACTAATTATGTTATATAATATATAATGTATGAAGAAGTTAATTTATTTGTGTGATTGCAGTTAAATAACTGTTGTTGGAAAACGAACATGCAGAGTCAATAACGGACTTTTAGTTAGTCTCTATAATTGGAGGTGTCGTAATTAATATAGCCCGTTGTTGACATTAAAATTGAATATCAATAAAAACCTATGGTGAAAAGCCAAAGTTTTAGACCACCTTCCAAAAAATCATTTATTTACGTAAGACAGGATTTTCGGCCTACACAACTACTAAAATCAAATACGGTCTTAATGTATAACCTGACCTCCGTATCCAGTTGACACAAATTAAACCAGATATTCCCAAACTTTCCAAAAATAAGCAGCCACAAAAATCTCATTATATTTTAACTATTAAAAGAGTTTTTCTATTTTATAATATTTGTATTGTTCTCTTTATTTTAAACTATAATATTGTAATTTGTTTATAATATGTTCAATACAATTATTTAAATCAGTTAGTATTGAGAACTCGAGTTCATTTTTATTATGTTCATTGTGGTATTCACAGGAGGGTACTATTGACAAATTTGGACCAATAAAAGTGCACCACTATAGCTAAAAAGGTTGGAAATTGCTGTTCTATAGATTCTATACTATAGATCAGGGAACTTAAAGCAACTTAAAGTAACTAAAAGGGTAATGTTTAGAACTTTAAAATTGGCGGGCCTTAGAAAATAAAACAAAAATTAAAAGAAGACCATTAAAATTAACTATTAGTATTTATTTTAAATAATTTAATTTTACGAGTGAACCAACATAATAAGTGTCTGATACATATAGCTATATCGATATGGTTGTATATTATATTTAGACATTTAATGATTTAGCTGGAGTTTAGTGCTAGAGAGGATTTAATGTCACATAAGTATTGAGCAAGTAATCCTCGCGTCGTCGTCGGTTAAAACTGAAAAAAAAAATGCTAGAGAAAAATTAAATAACTACATATTACAATCAACGTGATAAGATTAAAAATACTGATAAACACTAAAATATAATAAAGTAATTTGAAAATATCACACGGGTCAGTTAAAAAAAGTTCGCGAGCCACCAGTTGCCAATTTCTCCTATAGAGAATAGACTATGTATTATAAATAACTAAATAGTACTTAGTTAATATTATATATTGCCAGTTAAAATTGGTTGTAGAATTTCATTCTATTCGGGATATTTGATTATATACCGATACATATATTACATTGTACATAATGTCAGTTGCCGACCGTTATTAATTATTATTGACAACCATCGTTATTGGCGTTTCTATCGATTCGAAATATTTTTATGCACACCACTTGCATTTAAATATCTCTCCATAAAATAGCAATTTTTATATTTTTCTTTTATTTGCATTATAAGATAAACCTTTGTGCTAAATTTCTAGTTATAACCTATAAGGGAAGTGTTTGAAAATTGTAATGATAAGTTAGTGAGTAACAAAATTAAAAATATTGACATGCTTCCATAATGAAATGGCTCAATATTAAAGGTCTAAGTGTATACAGTGCTTTAAATTACGTGAACCTAAGTTATGTAAAATTTCAAAATCTTATATCAAGAGGAAGTAGAGATCTGGTCAAAAGAACCGGGTGGATCGATTTGTGTAAAGACATGTCAACATGTAAACACAATGTCGATCGACATGGTAATGTGGAAGACCTGAGTGAGAATTATTGTTTTTGCGCATTATTTTACATCGATAATGTAAGTGTACCAAATGTAGGTTTTTGAGAATCGTCATATATCTCTATATATATAAAAGTCAACGTCTGTAAGTTGTGCATTAATAACTTCGGAACTACTGCACCGATCGTCCTGAAACTTTGCACAATGCTTGCTCACGTGCCTCTAAAGGTTAGGTTATTATCAAAGTAATTGATAGCCTATTCCCCCACCTACACCCCTGCTGAATAATCAAAAAAGTATGAATGTATTTTATAGATACATTTAGGTGAAGGAGTAGGCTATCAATTACATTGATATAACCTTCGAAGGCACGTGAGCAAGCACTGTGCAAAATTTCAGGACGATCGGTGCAGTAGTTCTGGAGTTATTAACACACAACTTACATAGATTTTAAATTAATTATTTTGAATCGCAAAATGTGTTGGTTATCGAACTCCTCCAAAACGACTTGATCGATTTTCATGAAATTTTCTGTGTATATTTGGTAGGTCTGGATAACTTAAAAAGGGGATTGACCACCCCCGGGAGGTGCTCAAACAGGAATTTTGAGATTTACGATAGAAATTGTTGTTTATAAATGGTTGCAATAAGATGGGTTATAAGATTTGAGAATAATATTTATTTATTAGAGGTTGACATTGGTAAAATATAAAATGAATATAATGAATTAATTCATAATATTAATTTTATAATTACCCGACGTTGCAAGGTAACCAAAAAAAAAGAACCGGATGGGCCTCGCTCTGCTGTATAGTTGGGCTGTACAGTGCTGTACAGTGCACCTCGTTTATAGGATAGGTCATTATTACAATGGATTTGTTAAATTTGAATGCAATGATAGATATCATTGTATACGAATAACGATTCTGAACGGAGTTAATATGTATGTCTAGGATATAATAAATTGTTATTTATAAATATTGTAAAAAGTTTATTTTATTTTGAAACGATAAATATATTTTTCAATTAGGATGGGTTAGCAGTTGCATACAGCGACAATTTGAGTGAAACGATCTCTAAATTTTTTTAGTTACAATAAGTTTAACTTATTATAAACCTTGTATTAAATTTTCAAGAGTTTTCGGTCTACCAATTAAATTTGATAGATGTTTAAAAACAAAAATTTTACAAAAATCAAAAATTTAAACTGTCTATAAATAAGTCAAAATATGTCAAAATACTTTGAAAACTTAACCATGTATAGAGAACGCCAATATAAAGATTTGGTGAATATTTCAAAATGTTGCGGTTTTTCGTTTTTGAGTTAGAGCATTTTAAAGAAATGTAATTTGTAAAAACGTGATTTTGCCGAAAATTTCCCGTTTTTTCGTAATTTTTTTATCGTTTTTTCGATTTTTTTTAAAAAGTATTGAAAAAATTGGTTTTTTGACCTGCCAACGTTCCATCTGCATTCACTTTCCTTTCAGAAAAGTTGCTGTTTAAGCAAATCGAAGCATTTTTACTGCCAAAAAAGGTGTCGTCACACACAAAAAAAAAAAACACACATCATTGTAAAACCAATAGATTCCATTACTCCGTTCAGAATCTAAAATATATAATCACAAATCCATTCGGACTACCGGGGAAAACGCAGCAGACGAATGCGTTTCGTCATCGGCAAATCACAGGAGCAGGACGTGCAGCGGGTCCACTGGAATAAGCGCTTGGTAGGGTGATGGTTGGCGGTAGGAAGTTGTGGCGGGATGCTGCAAATGCGCAGCAGTCCGAGGGTGCACATAGTGTAGCTTTGGTGCGGAGAACGAACACAGTGGTGATCCGTTGAAGCCGTTTATGGCCGTTTCGTGACAAAGTCGCAAGGCCAATATTAAAATAACGGTCACTGTATATTGTACGCGCGCGCACACACGCACACGCACACGTGGGCACACGTGTGTATTACTATCGTAGAGCTCACCATAAAATGTCTGCGCCGAGGAAATGATTTAAACATTAAACTACGACGGTTGACGTGCACGTTTTATATACATATATATATAAATAAGTTTATAGACGTTTATTATATAGCTATGTAGGTGCATCGCGTCCCCTTGCAACTGCGCCGCGGCAAATGCACCATGGGCGGCGGCAGACTGATTAGCAGTATAACGACGAGACGTCGAGACGCGTGTATAATAATATTATACGACCGGCGACGGCGATGGATATTAAAAAGATATTTAACGTCGTAAACGTCGACGAGACATTTTGTAGTCGTAAAACGCATTCACGCAAGCGCGACTGGCATTTATTATTATAGTACATTATTTGTATAGAACTGCGCGTGCAATCGACTCCGCCGAAATAATAATATCACATACAACAAAGAGGTGACTACTGTTGTCGGCGCTTGTCTAACGTTCGCCAACTGTTGTTTAAGTGTTGCGAATTGAAAAAGCAGCCCAAATATTTCTGTAGCAATGTTCCATATCATTCCACGTTTTTAAAATGTCAATCTTAAAGTGCTATTTATATGATTTTGGTACAACCCTGTATTCGATTAATTTTTTTGTAAACTTTTTGTCTGTAATCAGTACAAAATAATTTGGAATTATGTGACTATTAGGATAGAAAAATCGTCATATTTTTATTTTAATTTTGTACATTTCTTCGTTCGTTGATATTTATTTAATAGGTACAATTAATATTTTTAAATTCTAAACATAATAAATACATTGCTTTTGCTTTTTTTATGCTTTTATACTCATATTTTAATACTTTTTAGCGTTGTAAAATCCTAATATTGATTTTTAATTTGAGTTTTATAATGGTACTAGCTGTTCCTGTGTACTTCGTTGCTCGTTAAGTATACCAACTCTATATGACTCAAACTTTGTTCAACTCGTTATTTAATATTCGGTGGATGATGTTCTTAGATTTATCTTAAGTTTTCTGTTGCCCGGAATAAAAATTCTGATTTGCAGCAGTATATTATCAGGTAGGCAATCTACCTGCGGTAGATCGTGGACCTAGTGCTGTTTGTACGTAAGTGTATGATTTAACTCTAATAAAGTATCAAAGTTATACCACGTTTTACATAATACGGTGGATTAATATAATCATTTATGTTTTTTAGATTCTGAATGGAGTGATGGAATCTATTGGTTTTACAATGATGTGTGTTTTTTTTTTTTGTGTGTCTGACGACACCTTTTTTGGCAGTTAAAATGCTTCGATTTGCTTAAACAACAACTTTTCTGAAAGGAAAATTAATGTAGATGGTACTTTGGCGAGTCAAAAACCCAACTTTTTCAATTTAAAAAAATAAAAAAAAATTACGAAAAAACGGGAAATTTTAGGCAAAATCACGTTTTTACAAATTACATTTTTTTAAAATGCTCTAACTCAAAAACAAAACACCGCAACAACTTGAAATATTCACCAAATCTTTATATTGGCGTTCTCTATACATGGTTAAGTTTTCAAAGTATTTTGACAAATTTTGACTTATTTATAGACAATTTAAATTTTCGATTTTTGTAAAAAAATTTTTTTAAACAACTATCAAATTTAACTGGTAGACCGAAAAATCTTGAAAATTTAATACAAGGTTTATAATAAGTTAAACTTATTGTAACTAAAAAATTTTGGAGATGTTGAAATTATTAAATTTATCAATTACATAAATCCATTGTTAATTTTAAAAGTCGCAATCAAGTATCAACGTCAACGTTGTCAACATGTGTAATGACCAACATACATTATACGATATCACATATATATATATATATTAAAATTGATGCTATATGTTAATATAAGGTATCATTATAATAACTACATGCATTATTTTTAAATAATTTAACTATGTCGCTGTATGCAACTGCCAACCCATCCTAATTGAAAAAAAAAAAAAAAAAAATATATATATATATCGTTTCAACATAAAATATACTTTTTACAATATTTATAAATAACAATTTATTATATCCTAGACAAACATATTAATTCCGTTTAGAATCGTTATTCGTATACAATAATATCTATCATTGCATTAAAATTTAACAAATCCATTGTAATAATGACCTATCCTATAAACGAGGTGCACTCCACCCTCAACTGTACAGCAGAGCGAAGCCCTTCCGGTTCTTTTTTTTTCTTCCCTTTTTTCATTTTTGATTCCTTACAGATGCGGTCGTCCAACCCGTGTGTTATTCCCCGAGTGCTCGACACGGGCTAATTATATCCTTGTGATGCGGCCCGCTGCAGTACACGTTCGAGAGTTGCCCGCGTTTTCATCGTCCCTCTGCAATTGTACAGCCGCTAAATGTGCACGCGGTTGTTCCGACATCATTACGCACGCGCCACGCCCGTACGCGTCGCCGGTTCGCATGTTATAGTTCTATTGCTATTGAGTGCAATGCCGGATTTTATGGCCCAAAGCGAAATTTTGTTGGGTCCCAACATATATTAATTTTAATTACTTTGTTTTCGTATGACTTCATACGCTATATTTTATCTTTGGTAGTCTCGATTTTCGTCGATTATAGCAATAAACAACCCTATTTCGGCAACAATATTGTTATGAGTTTATTTGTAAGTAAAGTGATATTCATGATTCGAGGTACGCGGAGCTTCTCCCAGTGTGACAGCACATCTCGTTTACCCCTCCCCTACCCATAGGACCGATATTGGTTGAGTCAGTGATTTATCAGTAATGTCAAATATTTTGTCCTCGGCAAGCTACTTTGGTAAACAATTATCTTCGAGCGGGTCATCAAACATCAAAGTACGACTTATGTCAATATTAATCTAATAATGTAATTTTGTTACATATTGTAGGTGTACAATATACATGTATACATGTATACATGTATATATGTACCTATAGGTACATACTGAACGTGTTTTCGTATATTTTATTGACTATAGAAAATATTACAAATATACTCGCTGTATGTACACATTAATTTGATTACAATACTCTTTTAAATTCACTGGTCAAATCGATATTAAATTGTAAAATTTCCGAAAGTTATTTCGATCATTGTTTGATTAACATGATCGTTGAATATGAAGGAAAACATGCATAATCACACGGAAAATGAACAAAATAAGCATATAGAAATATAGGAATACTTGTCAATATTTACAATGTAAATTTTCAGTACACGTCATGAAAAAATAAATGGAAAATAATATTACGATAACAGCTAATTTGCACATTATATTTAAATATTCCTAAATAACGTGAATAACGTTGCTATAATATTTATGACAAGGGGGAAAAAAACGTAAGTAATGGTTTTAGCCGTCGGTCTAATAATATGCACACAGATCATATACATAATAATTATTCAGTGTTTATTTAATATAACTGAATATGTGTAAATTATTAGAGTGAAAAAATATATATGGTGTTCACGTTGCTAGACCAGGACTAAATTGCCCGAACATTGTATATATTATCTGATATTCCAAATAATAATTATGACTCGTGTAATGGTATTTATTATTGATAATATGTAGCTCTGTAAATACGTATTCATCACGTGCTTGCTGATATTATAGTTAGCTTAATTATTCTAGTTGAAAAAGAGTTTTATTATAAATATATACAGATGTATATATTTATGATGTATGTTTTAATGCGGAAGAAAGTATAATTTAAAAATACTTCAAAAAATATCTATTTAGATAAAACCGTCATTTACGAAAAACATTTCGTAATAAAATAAGCAAAATTGAATTTTATGATTTAAAATTTGCAAACGTTTATTTTGTTAGGTATTCATATTTTTTATATTCTGTAATGTTATAGTTGAAAAAATAAAATTGTTAAGACGTTCCGTAACAACAGCCGTACAACAAAAAGCTTATTATTGCAATAAATCTGCATAACTGCATAAGCACTTTCGCTACATATATTATTTTGATACAATTGTAATTGTTCAAAATACAATATTGGTAAAAACGTGATTACCTGAAAATTATGGCCGTGTACAGAAGATTCCAAGGACCATGCGTGCATGTTTATAAACACGTATACGGCTGGGATACTACGCTGAAAATTATTAGCTATAATGTAAGTAAAGTAAGTTATTCTTGGTATGCCGATATCCTATTGGCATATTTTATAACAACAAGATAGTATAAAAAAAAAAGTGATGATGTGAAGCTGTAACAAACATTTTTATATTGATAAATTATGTTTAATAAACATATGTATTGTATAAATTATGAACGGCTTTATACAATTTAAATAATAATATAGTTTATACTGAAACACAATATAATTGTGGCCTGGGTAATATAATAATAAATACTTAGCTGCGAACTTATACTGTAAGTAATACAAGCTTGAATACGAATGAGTCGAGTTCATAGAATAAAATATTAAATTAATAAACTTTACAATAAACATAAAACAATATTCATACATATCTTATAATTAAATATATAGTATGAAATATAAAAAAAAAAAAAATTGGAGCTTCTATTATAGAAAAACTTTTAACACATGATTTTTACATAAGAAAGTTAACAAAAGAAAATACAATGCCGTGTTTACGTAAAAATAATGTATCTTTAAAAATTTGTATTTTGATTACTAAAATTGTTATTATTACCGGAATATTTAGATTATTAATTTTTAATCTTATATCATCGGCACAGTTAAACATATCAGCATCTGTAGATTTAAATCTAAAAGCTCAATTATACATAAATAATAAACAAGGTTAGAACAAAAACAGTACTTTTAGTTACTGAAAAACAATTGGTTTTTATATCATTAATTAAATCCTTTAAGTTTGACTTGATGTGGTTTATTGGAAAAATAAAAGATATAATCAAATTAGGGCAATAATTATATCTTATCCCACGGCATTCCAATTTATTAATTTTTATTATTTTTTTTTTATTTTGCCTGTTTATAACATTACAGCAAAATGTATTAATTAAAGTAATATTTTACATATTCAAATGCTTTATTGAAATAAACAATAATAACTACAACTTTAAATTTCCTTTCCAAATTTTTATGGACAAAATGAGATGTTTTAAATAATGGGTTTAGTAGACATAATATAAATTATTATGTAATATCATTAATCACGTTTTAATTTATTTTTTCTAAAAAGTTTTAAATTGTTTCAGTCAATGCAATGGGTCTATATGTACGGTACATATAATACCGGTACATAATATACCATATACTTAAGGTGACCGTATATTTTATCATTTTGATTATACACACATTTTTTTCATTTAATAATTATTAACCAAAAAACGAATCATTATTAGTTTTAATTATCACTAAACCAAATTAATTAATTAAAACTCATTAATAAATAACTTATTTTTATTATAAACAAATTTTTTATATAATACAAAAGTGTTTATGCAAATAAAACAGTCAATGATATAAAGTAAATGATGTAGTAACCTACTGTAATATTAAAATAATAAACCATGAAAAATAATTTTGTGTTAGGACTGATATTATGGTGATTATATATTATTATACATTAGGTTTAATACGTCCGAGTTTTTTTCTACTCAATAGGTATTTTTATATTTTATTGGTCTAGATACAGATTTATGGATACACCCCATTAGTGGCATGGCGAACTCAAAAATGTTCAGAGACAAATATATTAGTAAATCCAGTTAGTGGCTACTGTTTACTGATATTCGTTAATATCAATATTAAAATATATTTTTGTGTGTTATTTACCTATATTTTTATTTATGAATGTAAGTAATTACCCACCCATCTACTAGTACCCACCCTCAAAAAACTGAGAGACAACTACCTTGACAATTACCTCCATGCCACACCACTGCACCCCACAGCTCTGATGCTGTTCAACGGCAGTTATAAAATAATTTAGTAAATATACGTCACATGCACACATACTAGTTAAATATAATAGAAACAATAATTCATTAACAAATTAAAATTGACTATCGCTATTTTTTTACTACTTTCTGAAAACTGGATATTTTAGTGTTCCGAATATTTCTTAGGAGACAACGGGACAAAGATACAAAAAATGGTAATTTTGGGTAATTTATGTATAAGTACTACATTATTATTATTATTAATTCTCTGTCTATAACTGTTTTGATCGCTTCAAGTATTGCTATAACAATATGATTTTTTATATGGCAATGCGGATATGTCTAATTTTTCATATTTATCAGTTCAAGAGATATCAGAATAATTACTATTAATAAAATGTAGGGGAAATGTGTACAAATGGCCATGCTAAGGAAAATTTTATGTAAAATTCCAAAATAATTTTTTCATAATTTTCAGGCTGTTGGAATATATATTTGAACAAGTCAAGAATCATAATTTGTAACCAAAAAATAAATTAAGCAAAAAAAAAAAAAAAAGATAAAACTTATACATTGTATTTAAAAACACTACAATATTTTTACAATTACCAATTAATAAAAAATAAATATTTACTTGGAACTTCTATTTATTTGTAAGCCAAAATTAAATATTAGTAACTAAATACTTTTTTAATAACAAAATTAAATTTCTAAATTGTCATTTTTAGATTAAATAAAAATAAATAACACTTCTTTGTAGAAAAATAAAAATATAAACAACATTTATTATACAAATAGTTATACTACGGTCTATAAGTTTCTGAATAGTATTTTCAATATTAAATATAGATAAATAATAATTTTTTAGGAATAATAGTAACACAACATAAAATAAATTATTTAATGTTTGACAAAAATCACAAATTAAATTATCATCTTCACGTTCAGCGCAACCTTCATGTGACTTTTTGTTGCGATTTTCAATAGTTGGAAGGCATGATAATATTTATATAAATTAACTAATACAAAGAAATACAAATGAATTGTAAATATTATTTATTTCATGACTTATTTATTTTAATATACATATTAATTTAATTATTAGTAACTTTTCAAAGAACCATTAAAGTTATTTAATTTGCACTTTAAATGAGTCGATACGAATATATCATTGGTCTATTGAAAATTGTATAGGATATTATAAAATAGATAATTATCAAATAATATTCAAATTATTATAATTTATACAAGGGTTAAATGGTAATCACAATGACCACTTTGCCATTTTCATCATGTATATTTCAATATTTAAAAAAAATAATTCCTGTTAATTGATATTGATATATCTAACTCTATGATATATAAAAACATATGGAGACTTCGAAAAAAAATTAATAAAGGCATATTATTCGTTAATGTTATAAATATAATTATTTACTTGAAGCACTTACCTTATGTGAGAAGTATCAGAAAATGGATTTTTGTTATAATTCCAAAACTGTTAATTTTATATCGTTATTCGTTTATCAATCAATAAGAATGATAACAGGAAATACATTTAACGTGATTTAAACAACTGTTAAATTATTATAATAGAAAAACGAGGCATGGCCACTTTGTACTTATTTCCCATATTGGTGGTTTTTTTTTTTAGTAAAATAAAAGTTTGAAGCTTCGTTTGTATACATATTTTTTTATTAATATATTTAGAATACTTCTGTATTTCATTTAATGTCTTCTTAATCTTAAATCAAAGAGGTTTAAGTTTATCATATTTCTTTAATAGTTTCTGTTTGTTATTACCTAATTGGTGTACAACCATTAGTTATCAAGCTTTTAATTTTAAATTTTCCATTATAAATATAAGAAACTATATAAACATCATAAATAAATATATACATATTATTATTCTCAACTAATATGTCAACATAATTATCACAAATTAAACAAAAGCAATGAAAATAAGATATTAATTAATTTAAAATATTAAATTATTATTTGTATGATTGAATTCATTATTTTTTCCATTATAAATATTTTATTTATTAGTAATGTATGCCAAACAAAAAATTATCTGTAGAATCAGCTTTAATCATAAATTAATTAACAGTAGAAATATTTATATTTTAAAAGAAAATATGACCTTAAAGTACCTTTGCATAACTATTAGTACATGAAAAAGGATTATAAAATGTAAAATTATTGAGCTCCTTTTCAAATTAATATCTTAAGAATTACAATCTATTTTACTTTTAGTATTAAGTAATATTAGTTATTATTTTGTTTTTCTTAATAAAAATAGTAACACCATTTGTTTAGTTTAAAAAACTTTAGGAATGATGTGTCTTCACATATTATATATATATATATATATATATACAGTGGCGCCCTATCATATACTCATGTCTTGCGACTGCAAGACTTAACATTAGGGGTGGGTGTATGAAAATATGATACTTAGTCATGAAATATTAAATCGTTAAATCATATATGGAAACATCACACATGGCATAATATTCGTCATACAATAAATAATATTAAGATAAGATAACTAATGTTAGTTGATAACAGGAAAAAATTGCCATACCACTTTACATTTTACTTTATACTTTTATGCTTTACTATTTTGGGTGGGTGAGTGGATTGATGAGAAATGTAGAAGGGTTTTTAAAACATTTAAAACATGGCTGTGCGCCACTGTATATATATATATATATATATATATATATATATATATATATATAATACAATTAAATAATTATTAAAAATTACTTTTTTCTTTTTCTGTTAAAGTCTATTTATTATTTCGTCATAAGATAATGCTTCAGTCAAATCTTTTTCAATAGTAATTGTTGATAAACAAAATAATCTTTTTTGAGATATGATACTACGGTGGTAGTTTTTTGTTTTATTTTAATTTGGAGAACAAATTTTCGTCACTCTCTCAAACTCCTCTTCTCGAAATATTAGAAGAAAAAAAAGTGTTACAAAAATAATTTGAACTACAAATTGAATAATTATTATATTATAATATATAATAATATATGACATATATGTCATATACATGAGTGTATGTTCACATAGTTTATATGTATACATTTACAAGTGTCATCACTTACAAATTAAATTTATATTATATAACGAGTAATAAACCATACTATTTATCAACATTTTATATTTTACATTTTTAAGTAACACTGTCACCCTTCCGCCGACATTGATACTACGTACATAATAATGAAAAATCGACAAATCTTTAGCATTAAAAAATATATCAGTTAAACTATAATTTTATTAGTATTAACATTATAAATAAATTTAATTTGTTTGAGTAAATTAGATTGGAATATCATAAATAAAAAAAAAAGGTAATTTTTGATAGTTTTTTAATCAAAAATGAAAAGTAGAAAATTAAACATTCATTATAATTAATAATGTTCAATACATAATATATATAAATAATAAAATAAAATAAATATATTATATTTGTATAGAATTTATTAGTCTATTTATAGAAATGATCTTAGTGCTTTTACTTCATTCTTTTTATTTTAAAATATATCGAACTGATTACGTGAAATTAATGTTATACTATTAGGAAATTAATATTAGTCTCTACTAATAATGTAATTGTCAAAAAATATGATAATAGTATTATTTGTATGTGTGTGTGTGTGTGTGTACTGCAACTATAGAATAAACATTTTCTTCAGAATTTACAAATACAATGTAGGTTTATCAAATTAAAAATCAATGTTTACATATTTTCGCTGCTATGGTAAGCAATTTCCTATGTTACGCTCAATCACTGAATCAATTTCATAAAATCCAATATAGTTTTTTCCAATATGGATATATTTTTACGATAAGCCTTAAACCTCATTTGGATTTCTAATATGTTTTCACAATGTCTATACTCTAAATCATGTCTTAAACAATAATGAATAAGATAATAGTATAAAATAATAATTTTAATGCGGTGCATTTGTTAATTCTATCATTCTCTCGAATCAATACCGTGGAATATGTTTCAAGTTTCTCTGATGCTTATTTCACCTATAGTTCCATATGCAAAAATATATAAAACTTTTTTTTTAGCGATTTAGTTTTCAATAACGATAAAAATAATTTTTTAATTTGTATAGAAATCTAAGCTAAAAATAATTAATTATTCTATTTCATCATTCAAACACACGGTTAAAGCAAAGCGAACTGCAAAACCTTTTTGTAACCATGTATGAAGAACGGAACTACGTAAAATAATAGCATCCTGGAACTGAAATATAATTGTAAGCCCCATATGTATATATGAAGTGTTAATTTTGAAATGTATGTGACCTAAGTTTATTTTTACTAATTTCAAGGATCGTTCGAATACATTCTATAATAGCAATTGTGCATCTATATAACATAGAAAATTGATGATGTATACCAACATGATAAATATGTTGGTTATTATACAATGTTTACTTAATATTTTAATCCATATGCAACCTTACATACAGTTTGCTATAGAAAATACTGAAACTTTACTTCGTCGCACGAAAATATTACGTCTAAGACTATCCCAGTATAAAAAAAAACCAAACAAGTAAACATTATAACGATTATAAGAAGATAGGGTTTAGCAAAATGCCGATTAATCGGTACAATATAAAAATTGAAAGAAATGATTTTCATTGGTTTGGGTTAACATGAGTAATTAATGAATCATCACAAAAATCAAATACCAATATAATCATTTTTTCTATAAATATTATTAATTCCTTCAAAATCATTGTATATCTTACTGCTAGGATGAATTAGAAACTTAAGTGACTAAGTATTCTAGAGCCTGTGATGATTTGAGATTAACTGTGGAGAGTATTATAAATCTATATTATATTATATTTGAATTTATTAATTATACAATTGTGCTTAATAACTTGATCAAGAATAATTGGACTTAACCTCTCTTTAGATCCATATTACGAAAGGCAATAAAAATAATAATAACGCAAAATATCAGATAAATTTTGAAATTTAAAAAATATTGGTATTTATAAATATATATAGATAATATTATTATACTCGACAGAAAACCAAAATAAAAATTTACATACACTACTGGATATAACATTGTGAAATATTACATCAGATATTAATGTTTGCAGAAAGTATAGATTTCTTTAAAATACATAATATAAACCACCATAGTGCCCAACATTATGACGAAAACATATAAAAACTCAAATAGATGACAAGAGCAACTGTTTCAAAGGTAGGTATACTTTTATTTCTTCTATTCGTAATAATTCTATAAGTATACCGAAGATGGATATTACCTATATACAAAACAAATATCCGTGAGACTGTATGTATAAGGTTTATTATGATAAAATCGAGATTAACTGTATAATAATTTATATACATACGTTTCATAGAAAGCATTATTTGTTTTGAAAAGTGGACTACAAGTGAGGATGAAATAATAATATACGTCTTAAATAAATATTGTGATTGAGTTACAAAAATAAAAAAAAAAACAACTTGATTTGACAGTAGTTTTGGTAGTTTTCAAATTGATTTTTATTTAATAACAGGGCAAAAAAACATTGTAAATATGTTAGTTTATTTACTATGTTTTTATTAGTAAGAACATATAAATATGTAAAAATAAATATCAATATATACACTTATACATAAAACATAATATAAATATTAATACATAAACTGTATCACCCACAATTTTTAGAAAAATATTGATTCATGATAAATGCAGCAGTACAGAAATAAAAACTGTTTATTTTTTTTCAATCGAATTTTCGGAGTACCAATATTAAACGCGCTGTGTGTTTACATAACGAGATTTCTGCTGTGCCCTTGTATTTTATAATCGAATGATTTTGTTACCAGAACATTTCCGTGTGCACTTCTATAATACATTTGTGTTGTCGGCTTCAAATTAAAAATTTTGCAAATTTCGCAGTTTTTACCACCCTTTCAGAAATCAAATCACAGTTTCTACAAACTTTATTTTTATAGTTGTAGAAATCACCGTACGCCATCAGCGGTATACGATTTTCAATCAATAAAACGGCTGAACGAAACATTTAGTTTTCAATAGTTTTTAACTGAGAAAAATATAAAACATAATTATTGGGATCATCAGCTTTTTGGTCGTGATCTAATAAAAACATATTGCAAAAAGTTCCCAAACAGTTTTATATATAAGAATTATTATGTATTATATTTATAGGATACAAACTGAATATATATAAATGTATATATATATATATATATATATATATATATATATATAAACTTGTATATCCCATATTTTGTTTATACTTGTTTGTATCAAAAAATTTAATAAAAACATTGAACTGTAAAGTAGGTTTTATATTTCTATATATTATTACTATTCGCAGATATATCCAACAATAGTGATCAGTAACCTACGGCTCTTTAAGATATTTTCAATTTAGAGTTTTTTTTTAAAAATATGAAAGTCGTATTTGCGACTAAAAATTATTGTTAAAACCTGGTGTAGCTCTTTGGATAACAAGGTTTTGTAATTTTTTTAAAAAAAAATGGATCTTTACTATGAAAAAATTACAACCCCAGTTCTCATGGATGTTCACATGAAAGGGGAAGGGATATGGGGGTTGTCCTCTCCACGCGGCATTTTTTTTTTTTTTAATAGATTTTATTTTCATGTACAACTAATATTTAATAATAATCAAATAAATATAATCAATAAATATATTTTCGACCCGTTATATATTTCTACACGATTGATAAACAGATTACAAACCACGATTACAGTTTGTTCTTGTTTTATAATTAGCTGAGTTCATATAGTGATATAAAAAATAAATTAATCTTATGATAATAACATAGTTTCCGATTTTTTGTTATTGTTATCAATTTTCTTATCGTTTTTAGTGATGAATGTAATAAGTATCTGACCAGCGTCTATAATGACCGATTTAACGGTGACCAAACTATGGTCTCCTGTAAAGTGATGTTGTAATCTCTATTTGTCATACAAATTCACTACATTGTAGATCAGTGGTTCTTAAAATTGTGCGACCATGGAAACCTTAGAAAATAGTTTGTGTTTCGTGAAACCTCAATTTTCATAATTCCAACACCCTGAATTTTCAATTATTTATAGAAAAACCAATACTTCAAAAAATGTCTTAAGATAGTTCGTGATTATTGTTTATTACAATCACTAATCTCAATATTCATGTACATTTTGCGGAACCTTTAAGATTGATTGACAGAAACCTTGGGTTCTGAGAAACACACTTTTGGAATTGTTGTTGTAGACTTACCATTATTCATTCGAGTTGTGTGATGTATGATGGTATAAAATGGACAAACTAGACATAACGTTATTAGTTTATATGAAAGATGAAAAGGTCATCAGGAAACGAAAATCAACGTTTATTTAGTATAGTTTTAATATTGTTCCACAAATTCTGTTTCAACTGGGCTTGTATATACTCTTTCATCTTTATATTATGTAAAGCTTCATGATATTTGACAAAATCAATTAAATATTCATCATTTTAACTCGTTCAATTTGCATTTTCACTCAGAGTTCTAAATTGAAGGTTCACCGCTATACCCGAAAAACGTCGCACAACTGTTAACCACCACTTTGACGGCCATCATAAAACTAATGACACCGTATTTGACGTTCTGATTACACTCAACGTTATTTAGCAAATCAAAATAACTGATTTTGATAGATAAAGTTCGTATCCATTACTGCTGCTAGATAACAGTACAGCATTTCTAGGAAACCATAGCTTTAAATGTTAATGAATTTATATTACTTTGGCTTATTTTACAGTCTGTATTTTATAAAAATAAAACGAAGTAATTCAAGTACTAATTATTTTTTTTAAAAAAAATCTATTTTATTCTTTCTGCAATTACTAAAGAAAGTATTTATAAATGATGATGGTGTGAACAAAATGAACACAAGTAAATTGTATAAGTAGCCTGATGAAAAATGTTGTAGCAGTAGTTATAAATTTGACTGTTCAATATTCACCACCAAGGTTAGACAAGTTATGATTTATTTAACTCGTTTAGTTCATCTAAGAAAAAGTTAGTTAGGTTAAAATAATATATAACCTATATAATTTTTTATCCATTAATTAAAAAAAAAAACAAAATACACATTCACATAAGTAATAAAAATAACATTTTTACAAATTAAATCAATTTGAATATTTCTTTAGGCTTGGAATTATGTCCACATTTAAAAGACAGAGAATTTAGTGTCTGATCTGCTCTTTCACCACTCATTAAAGGAGTAGTTAGAGTTGAAATTACCTGTCATTTTTAACCTTTAACAATTTAAATATAATTGCTGAACTGAGGTGTTTTTATAAATACAAGTGCTATTCTATTATTAGCATGATAATTCAATATTTGGTATACTTATTTCATATATATATATATATATATTTATTTACTCCTATTAATTATTTGTATGAAAAATATATGAACAATTATAATTTAATACGTAAAAAATCTCAAGTAATTACACAAATTATACTTCTCATTACAATTATTATATCAACTATTATTATACAAGCTAGTGTAATTATTTTTATCACACGTCACACGTCTATACTTAATAGGTATTTTCATGTTTAAGATTATGATTTATTATAGAAAATATATTAAATTAGAGATTCAGTTCTTATTTTAAAACTTCATTAAAAATATTATTTTTTTGCTAAAATTTATAAATCTATAGTTATATAAGTATGTAGTTTAGATAATTAATATAGAAGTATACAACCATGTTCTATTTTAAGTGAATACATTTGTTTGTATTTCATTTCTAAAATGTACAATGAAGATTCAATGAAATAAAAGAACCGGATGGGCCTCGCTCTGCTGTACAGTTGGGGGTGGAGTGCACCTCGTTTATAGGATAGGTCAACATTACAATGGATTTGTTAAATTTGAATGCAATGATAGATATCATTGTATACGAATAACGATTCTGAACGGAGTTAATATGTTTGTCTAGGATATAATACCTTGTTATTTATAAATATTGTAAAAAGTATATTTTATTTTGAAACGATAAATATATTTTTCAATTAGGATGGGTTGGCAGTTGCATACAGCGACATAGTTTGTCAGTCTAGAATATTATACATTATATTATATTTTACATGTAATTTTAAGTCAATATTTGCTGTTCAAACGCTTATAAAAAAAATTGTGCCTATGGATTTTAATAATTTTTGAATGACATTAAGATCTACTTCTGTGGAATCTTCTATTAAATTTTCAAGTATTTTGTACGAGTCAAATTTTTTCTATCACCGATTATAAAAATAAAATGTAAAAAAATCGAATATTTTAAATGCCTATAAGTGGCTTAAAAATCAATATAATATTTTGAAAAAAATATGACATAAAGAAAATGCCAATCTTAACAGCTGGTAAAAATTTCAAAAATCTGCGACTTATACTTTTTGAATTATAACAAATATTAAAAATCGTTTGAGAATAAATCGCTATTTTATGCAATTTCGTAAATATTTAAATTTCAAACAGTCATAAAATGTTTTCCTCTAAGTACGGAATAAATTTTTTTAAAGATTTTTTAAGAGTAGCTTATAGATAACCTAGTGTTAAAATTTTGAACCTTAAGTATGAACAGAAAAATTTTTATGAATTTTTATCTACAAAATAACTTGCAAATTTTCGGTGTATAGAGAACGCTAATCTAAACATTTGGTGAAAATTTCAAGTATATACATCGATTAGTTTTTGAGTTATAGCAAAATACAAAAATTTGATTTTGTCGAAAACTGGTTTTGCGTAAAAACTCCCGTTTTTCCCTTAATTTTTTAGGGTTTTTCCCATCGCATTCAAAATATATTGAAATTTTTTTACTTTTGACCCCCAAAGTACCAATTAGAATCACTTTCCTTTCAGAAAAATTGCTACATAAGGAAATCGAAGCATTTTCATTGCCCCAAATCGTGTCGACAGACACAAAAATAAGAAAAAAATTAAAATAAAAAAAAAACACACATCATTGTAAAATCAATACATTCTTCACTCCGTTCAGAATCTAAAACAAAATTATATAAATAATTGGCTTACATCAAAATTGAATTTAATGTTATTTCTGTATAATATTAGGTTCAATTTACATATTATATAACTTATTAAGTTAATAATTAGTTCGAACATAAAATAATTATTTTAACCAAAATATTAACCTAAGGTTTTTATATTTTATTATTTATATTTTCAATTCTTTAATTCCCAGCCTTTTTCATCACTAATGGTCAAAAGATAATAAATAAATTATGACAATAACAATAAATAAACAATTCTTAATGTTTTACAGATTTTAATTTTTTAGCTCAAACAGTTATATAGTTTGGAAACCTGTATAATATTTATAATCACTTTTGCGTGTGCACTCCATGTGAGTAGATGTACAGTGCAAATTACCTGCCTTTTCATATCTTAGTTACTAAGTTAATTAACATCGCCTTTATTCAAGTAATATTATTATTTTTAATAGTTTAATATTTCCATCAATCTAATTAAAAACCATAACAACACGGCCTGATCAATGAGTTCAACCAACAAACCTACGCTATCTCCCAGCCATCAACACGCTATCAAAAATAACACTAACATTTCAGTCAAACCAATTAAAATTATTAAAAACAATGAGAACACAAATAATTGGCATACTATACTACCTCGTTCACCAAATTCTGCCAAACCAAAAGTATAAAAAACAACATCCTTTTCAAGCCAAAATCGATTCTCAATACTCGCCGACAACGAAAATTCTAATGAAAACAAAATAGAAATGCAACCACTTGAAAACACTACCGTTCAAACAAAAGTACCACCTATATACATAAAAGACAATATCGACTACTTCTAATTCTGTAAAAAAATTAAACCTCTCACAGACCCTGATGGGTTTATCACCAAGAGCTCCTCATCCGTCCTAAAATTAATGACATACTCAATAAACGCATTTAGACAATTATCAAGTTACTTGAAACAAGTAAAGTGAACTTTTACACCTATCAAATAAATGAAGAAAATGCTTTCCTAGTAGTAATTCGCCACCTACATCACACCACACCAATAAATTACATTAAAAAAGAGCTTCATACTCTTAGGTTCAGTACTCGTACAATCACAAACTGTCTCCAATATAAAACCAATAACTCACTACCATTATTTTTTGTGGACCATGAATCTTCCCCAATGTAATGAGCAGGCTCTAATTACTTCATCGTAGCATATCACACCATACGGCATGGACCAACCATAAGCACTTTATATCATCACACCACTTCCATTCCTGGAGCTATGATGCAAGTGAGCTGCTATATAAGGTACATGCTCGCTGGTCATAGAGAGCTCTGATTACTAAGTTAAATTTTACGTTTTACCTATTTACATAAGTACAGTGTGTTTGTCTTTCAAGTCAATTAAATTTGTATTAATCTGCTCTTCAAAGTGTTGCCTTCTTCTTTACCATCACTACCCGTCGTAATCCCTTTTGGGTGTATGACACCAACAAAGCATGACATATACAAAGTCGATTCATTATGTTTTACAAAATCAATATTGAAGTGCCTCATAAAAAAAAAAAAACCTAGTCCAATGTTTAAGATGTCAAAACTACGGACATACTAGAGCATACTGTTATCATACTTCCAGATGTGAAAAATTTGGAAGTACACACCTTTTTAACGAATGTCAAAAAGGCGAAAATACCCCAGAAACATGTGCTTTATGTAATGGAGCACATCCAGCTTCTTACAAAAGATGCCCCAAATTCAAACTTCTCCAAAAAGGGAAAATGTCAATGAAAACCATTAAAACACCTGAAACTCAAAATGCCACCATAATTTAAATCAAAACCAACTCCAAATAAGATAGTAATTTTCCCCCACTTTTTTCAATCCCAATGAAACACCTCTCAATGTATATCAAAACCACCTCCAAATACCCAATAATAAACCACACTACCATCGAATCATGCAATAATCCAAATACCGTCTCCAATACTACCCAACTAAATAACTTCCTAGCCTAATTTCAATCTCTAATAACGCCTCTTATCTTATTGCTTATTAAACTCATCGACGCTCTACTAATAAAATGACTCACTCACACTCAAACATCACACAAATATTGCATCTGAATATAATAATCAGAAAAATTATCACCGGTAATAAAACTATACAGAACAATAATATTGGAAAAATAAATCACAGGAATGAGAAAAATTGGAAAGTTAATACCGGGAAAGAAATTACACAGGAAAATAATATACAGGAATGTAAAACGCGGAGAACGCAAATTACACGAATGCGTTAGTACGACTTCAGCGCTATCTAGTGGCATTTTATAGTATTTACTATACAAAATTAAAAATATACTATTAATAAAAAAATATATATATTTCCATATTTCTATATTTTCGGAATTAAGTAAAATTTTTTGTATTTGTCTAAAAACACTAGAATTGGCTATGGCTATGATGGATAGCACTGTACCTACATAGTACTTACTATTATATTAAATCGCGTTTTATAGTGTAAGGATTTTTATAATTCCTGATTTTCATTTTCCTGTGAAATATCTTTCTTAATAATAACTTTCCTTTTTATTATCATTCCTTGTAACACCATTCCTGTATTTATAATTCCTATGAATTATGTTCCTATGTTTTTAATTCCCGATTTTTATTTTTTGTACAATATGTTTTCTGATAATAACTTTCCTGTTTATTATCATTCCTTACAATACCTTTTCTGTATTTATCATTCCTGAAAATTATGTTCTGGTGTATTATTTTCCTGTGTTTTATAGCCCTCCATTTTTTCACCATTCAATAAACTATGGCTAATAATAAAAATAAAAATAAATACAATAAAAATTTTTTTTTTTAAATTTTTTTTTTTATTTGATAAGAAATATACAACTATACAAATTTTGCACATCAAGTATTAAAGATAAAGGTATTATTTACATAACATGTGATATGGAACGATATAGGAGGGCTCCCAATTAGTTTGTTGTGTGTGACATGACGGCACGCGCATAGGTGGTAGAGCACATAACAGAGTAGTCACACAAAAACCAAGAATAAGAAACAAGAATAAGGATATTGAAAAGCCCTCGCCGATACACGTGATTTTTACGGGTGGCTCAAGATCGGGGACTCCCATTGCACGACACATCAAAAGGTCGCCACGGAGGAGCTACCACGAGAGGATAACGACAAGTATCTCGGAGGGTCATTGTTTACATCAAGACACAGTCAGAACTTATGGACCACTAGCCGTCATATCACGGTTGGAGTGGCTCTAGATCGTAGATCATTCTAACCTATTAGTGTTTAGAACATTCAAGAGCAATGGACAGCTGCAACGTGGCCCTTTGAGAAATTTCTTGAGACCCGCTCTAAGTTTTACATTCTAAAATTCAAAATTAAATAGAATAAATAAAATGATATACATAATTTTTGATTTAAAAAAAAAAATTAAAAAAAAAATTTTTGATTTTGTAAAGTAATTCCTGGAGAGAGTGTAATAACACAACATAGGTTGATGATAATGGAAGTATGGTATAGTGGAAAAAAGATGAACAAAAGAAGAAAGACAGGGGAGAAGATCAGAATTAGGTGGTGGAAATTAATAGTAAACAAAGAGAAGGAGTTTATAAAGAAATTAAAAGAAAAAGCTGTGTGGAATGTTGTGGGAGATATAAATGAGGTTTGGAGAAGGATGGCCACTTGTGTTAAGAACATAGCAAAAGAGGTTGTTGGTGAAACCAAAAGTAGTTTACCAGAAGACAAGGAAACGTGGTGGTGGGATGAGGAGATTCAGAGAGTAGTAGCGAGTAAGAAAAAGCAATTTAAGGTATGGCAGAAAAGTAGGAAGAGGGAAGATTGGATAGAGTATAAAAATGTATGTAAAATAGTGAAAAGTGCGGTAAGCAAAGCAAAGTTTAATAAATATGATGAGTTATATGAGTGGCTAGGAACACAGGAAGGAGAAAAAGAAATTTATAGAATGGCGAAGATGAGAGAAAAGCGATCCAAGGATTTCCAAGATGTCTGGTGTATAAAAAATGAGGATAAAAGAGTTTTAACAAAAGATGAGGATGTGAAAAAAAGATGGAAAAAATATTTTGAGAAATTATTGAACGAGGAGTATTAAAAAGAAGCTTTAGAGAGTATTTCATGGAATGAAGGATTGATTGGTCTAGTGGGTGAGGAGGAAATGAGAGATGCGATGAAGGCGATGAAAAAGAAAAAAGTGGTAGGACCAGATGGAGTACCTGTAGAGGTGTGGAAAATGTTAGGAGATGTAAGCATTGGGTGGTTGAAAAATCTTTTTAATAAGGTACTGATTGAGGGAAAAATGCCAGAAGATTGGAGAAAGAGTTTTATTGTACCAATATTTAAAGGAAAAGGAGACATACAAGAATGTGGGAACTATAGAGGAATAAAGCTCATGAGTCATAGTATGAAGATCTGGGAAAATATTATAGAGAAGAGGATAAGAAGTGAGACGTCGATATCAGAAAACCAGTTTGGTTTTATGCCAGGAAAATCGACAATAGAGCCATTATTTTGTGTTAGGCAATTAGTAGTACAGAGAAAAGAATAAAAAACTATGCATGGTGTTTATAGATTTAGAAAAGGCGTATGACAGGGTGCCAAGGGAAGTTTTAAGGTGGGCACTAATGAGGAAAAATGTCCCAAAAATGTATGTAAATTTGATCCAGGATATGTATGAAGGGTCGAGTACTAGTGTCAAGAGTCGGTGTGGAGTATCAGAAGGTTTCAGTATAGGAGTAGGTGTGCACCAGGGGTCAGCTCTAAGACCCTACCTGTTCTCAGTGGTAATGGATGAGGATTCAAAGGAGATACAGGGTGAGGTACCATGGTGTATGATGTTTGCGGATGATATAGTTCTGGTAGGAGAAAACCTGGAAGTTGTCAATAATAGGGTAAATGAGTGGAGGTTAGCCCTCGAAGAAAAGGGATTGAGAATTAGTAGAAGTAAAACTGAGTATATTGAGTATGATTTTGGACAAAGAGACCAAGAAGTTGAAGGAATGAGGAGACAACTGACAATAGATGGGATGTGATAGGTGAAGTTGAGAGCTTTAAATATTTATGATATTTTGTTCAAAAGGGCAGGGGCTTTGACATGGATGTAAAACATAGGATTAAGTGCGGGTGGATGAAATGGAGAGAAGCATCGGGCGTGTTATGCGATAAGAGAATTCCAATGAGGCTGAAAGGTAAATTTTATAAAAGTGTAGTGAGACCAACTATGCTGTATGGTTCAGAGTGTTGGGCGGTTAACAGGAGAATAGAACAAAGTATGAGTGTCGCGGAAATGAGAATGCTTAGATGGTTGAGTGGAGTGACAAGAGAAGATAGAATAAGGAATGAATACGTGAGAGGCAGTGTTGGTGTAGAGCCAATTGTGGACAAGATGAGAGAAAATAGGCTGAGATGGTTTGGGCATGTGATGAGGCGAGAGGAAATGAATGCAGTAAGATGGATAATGAATGTAATAATGAAGATGGACGTTGAAGGGAAAAGAGGAAGGCCGACCCCAAATAGTTGGGAGGAAGGCGAAGCAAAAGAAGAAGAAGAAGAAGAATTTTTGATTTCTGTGCAATGCGTATTATATGTAGGCTTATGCACTTTTACTCTAAAAATACATGCAAATGTACTTTAAAAGAAGGACAAAATATGTTCTATTTTTTTTTTTTTTTTTACTAAAAAATCGATGTATTTTGATTTGAAAATTATTGATCAAAACCAATGCTCAATTGTGTGTTTGATATACAAAACAGAACAATGAACATAAAATTAAATTAAATTGTTTAAAATTTTTACTAATTTATACCTTAAAAATTTCACTTTACAATTAAACATTTTTTGTATGTTTTGAATATAAATCTGTGGTGGTTATTTGAAAGTAATTTTTTATATTTTGAAAAGCTTCATTACGCATTGACAAAAAAAAAATGTAGGGCGTACTTAAAAAATACTAGATCATTATTTGTTCGATATTCAGTCAATCAAAATAAATATAGTTATATAATAAGAGAGAGTAGATATGATATAACATTCTATAGAATTTATAATCTAAATTCTATAGAATGTTATATCATACAGTGGTTCCCAAATTTTTTTTCCATCTCTGCACATTATTAATAATTATAAATCATAACACACTTTGAATAAATATTGTCTACTTTTTAAATATAAGTGGTTCAGAACTAGGAAAAAAACTTAGTATAAACAAATAATACGGTTCGAGTTTAGGAGTTTTATTAAAATAGAGTATCTGATAATTACAGAAATTTCTATAAATATGTTACTACTATTTTCTATAACACTACAATATTAAAAATAAGAAACGTGTACGACTTTTATCAGATGAACTAGAAATTCGGGTATGTATAAACATACGTCGATACCACCTAGAATTGAACTATTAAGCAAACAACATCAAGCACATGTTTCACACTAAAATTTATAATTATGTTAATAAATTAATATTATTTTATTTGTATCATTCAAATTAATTTTATTTCTCTTTTATTAAATTTAAAGTTAATTTTAATATATATATATTTTGAAAAAAAATTATTATATAATGTGTTTTTATAAAAAAAAAATTCAAGTTGTCAATGTACACTAGTGTGCCTAGGTACGCGGCACACCCTTTGGGAAACACTGATTTAGAAGGTACAAAATATGTAAATATAAGCAAAATAAAATTAAGGATTTTGATTCCTTACATCATGAACAAAACATCTGTCTGACTCTGTTATTTTATTAATCTTTCAAAAAAATATACAAATATTAGAGTCTCTTAGCCTAGTTTATATGCAAAAACTATTTTTACTATCGATTATATTTTTATTGAATTTAATGTGATTATAAATATATCAATACATTGAATGATTTTCATAAACTAAGAATTGTTTATAACATTATAATTATAAAATATTTAGCTATAATTAATGAATGAGCAATTGATACATTTATTAATTTTTTTAATTATTTCCGTTAAAAATGTATGTAACCCGCAAGTAATATGTAGTTGGTATTTGGCCCTTTCAATAATCTTAATGGGAACTATTGCTCTAGAGCGTTTGTCCTAAGTGCGTTACCTACAGTGAATTCCGTACAATTAAAATTTCATACTTTCATGTCATTTTTAGAATTGTATAAATGGATTAAAATTGTTGGCCATCCATGGAGAAGTCCTTGTTAATTGATTCCAATGAAGTTCTTGATATACTGACTCAAAAGTAAAGGAAAATCAATATAATTTTATAAATTTAACATTTTAATTAAAAATATAATATTTTGTTATTTATTATTTGTTTATTTTGTTTAATAAAGGGGTTGTGGGGTTTTAGCCCTAAAGCTCACCTTTTAATAAAGTTTCATATTCCTTCCCATCCCATTAAAAATCTTGAGAATATCTATGTTTATCCTACAAGCTAATAAGATACACGTATTTACTTAATCATTATTATTATTATTATTATTATTACTATTATTATCATTATTAAAAAAATTGAGTACCTATATTCAGTTTGTACACAATAATAAATTGGCATTGTTTTATTATTTAAGTTAATAATACGTTCGTATTTTATAATGGTTTTCGAATTACCCGTATAATATTGAGAGAGTTGATTATAATTGTTTTAATTAATTTGTTGTCATAAAGATACTGATATAAAACGAACTCTTACGAACACAATAAATTTTTAAAAACACACTTTATACCTATACACATACAATTTATTTTATAGTACTAGAACAAAATATGTTTCATCTCAAAAATGTATTACAGCTCTTACGAGTGCCCATTGGGGAGAGGAAGTAAGGTCATTTCATCCCCCCCCCCCCCGAAAAAATAATATGAACTTATAATTTAATAAAATAAAATTGTTAACTATTAGGATATGAAATAAGTATAAAAATAATCAATGCTATAAGTAATACACAACTTTTATCGTATTAGCAACACATAGGTACAACTGATAATTTTTGGTGTACCCATAAACATTTAACTGATATTTTATCAGACACGTCTTAATATTTTCTAATTTATGAATTGACAGCTGACAATAAAAATACACGCTCCGCCGCATCGGCACCTTATGTATAAATTTTAATATTTTTGGAATGAAACGAAGAAATTTGCAGTTTTTATTTACAGAATAATACATTTGATTATAATGTATTAAAATGTATTTTAATTAATTATTACGTACCACAAAAATATTAATAATATACATAATAGCATAATACAATACCTATAATATCATATTTATATTTTTTTTATGTTAAAATAACAATAAACATTTCTTTACCATGAATTTAAGAATTTTTTTTATTTTGCCTCCCCCCCCCCTAAAAAGTTACCTATGAGTGCCCATGACAGCTTCTACAAAAGTGTTCCCGGCGGGTAGGACCATATTATAAGTCCTATTCCATGTTTATTTTAAACATGTATTACACTGAATTTAATTACAGATAAAATTATAAAACATTTTAAATTACTCATGTAACTACTGTCACGTAAAGCACATGGTTTTAAATTATTTTTTATAAACCAACAGTTATATGCACACATAAAACGTATCAACTATTATTCTATTATTATATATGTTCTGAAGTGCCGGAAGCCTTCATACTTGCAAAACAAAATGACGAAATTCTAATCTTTTGGTTTATAATGCGTGTTTTATTATGAGATAAAATTTGCATTTGATTAAATTAAATAATCGTAAAGTTCGATTGTCAAAGTAACTGTTTGCCTAGATAGGATATTTAAATTTTCCAACTAATAAAACGCGTGCGATAATATTAAAAAAATTACGTACCGACTACTAAAAATCTAACTCGATTGAAAATTATATTTTATGATTTATTATAATATTATGATTTATACTATCTTTGTTATAATATTATCATTCAAAGTAGAATTTTTATTACAAATAATTTTACGGATCCCAATATATCGAATTTTAGTTTTTATAAATATAATAATTTTGTAAAATATTTTAATATTTAATTTTATTATAAAACCCTTTTTCTATTTGAATGTTTGCTAAAAATTTTTTTTATTATTTTCTAAACAATACATAAAGTTCTTTGGTTTGTTTAAACAGAAACTGAAATAGAAAACGAACAGATAACTAATAAAAAACTGAATAGAAATAAATGATCAATAGTAATGTTTGACATAGTTTACACAGATGATATCGATTACTGACATTAATGGTTTTTTTCAGACAACCTTCTTCGGGTTAAACCAGTGTAATAGTATTTGAAAGTGAATTATGTTAAGCAACGTAGGCACACTTAAGACTTAATGTGTGTACCATATAATCACATTTGAAAAAAATGTGGATAGTTTTTAACGTATATTTTGAATAAATAATTTTTTTATTCTGATTATCGTTTTATCGTTATTGATGATCCATGTAAAACGTGATCGTACTTGTCTCGGTTAAGCTGATTTCCACATCACAACATAATCATTTTATGGTATTTTGGAATCACAAAACACTATAAGAGTGATACAATATTTTTATATACATTTAGTATATAAAAATTCATTTTCTTTTTTTTTTAAAATTTGATTTCAGCTATACAAAAACTACATTACTTAACATAACGTTCGAAGAGTTCAAATAAAGAAAGAACGAATAAAAAGATAAAGTACAATCAAATCATTTCTATTCTTTTGATACAATATTTATTACAGGCGTATGCACGCACCGAAACCAAGTGGTGTCTCGTATAAATTTTGCTCCTTATTTATTATTTATTTATATTTATTTAAATATCGTTAAAAAAATAATATTTCTTATTCACGCTCAATAGTCAAATTTAAAACAATATAACGTTAGTATATAACATACATTAGAATAGCATATTGATCGTTTTTACATATTTTTATGTTGAATGTTTAGTCGTATATAACTGTGTTAAGTAGGGACATTTAACAAAGAACTATAAGAAGGTACTAAGACGCTGATAAACATACTAAGCCAACTGAGGACTTCTCCAATATTTCGTAAGTCAACATCCTTTGGTGCCTTTGTTTTATTTCCCCTACGTTTATTTAGGAACAACATTTTTATTAAATAAAAATGACATTTGTTTTATCAGTAAGAAAAATATGAATTCTCTCTCTGACATTTGATCAAAACGATGGTCCACAAAAACATTAAAGGCACTGAAACAATCAAGTATCTAATTATTATTTGCAAAAGAAGTCAAATAAATATATTAAAAAATAAAAATAAAAACGTATAAATTCAACGACTGACATTTGCGATGATGTTAGATAGAACTCACATTTTACTCGAGCGCGTATTGAATATTTATAGGAACAATGTATTCAAGTATAATAAATTATCACATGCATAACCTTAAACACATAATGACAGTTATTTTTATAAAGACATGAGTTTTGCTGACATTTTCGTAAAATTATTTATTTTATTTTCATTTGTTTAATCATTAATGTATATAAGGATAAAAGGATTATGACAATCATTCATAAATAATATTATAAAAACAATAAAATACAACAAACAAATTATATAATTTATTTATAGCTTTGAATTAATAAGCATGTAATTAAAATACATTTAAATGAGTCGACGATAGATGATATGTTCACACCAATTTTTAATTAATTTATAGTTTTCATAATTCTATTTTATGGTGGGTATTGTTTATATAATTAGTTTCTTCTCTGTTAAGATACAATTTATTTTTAGATCGAGTATGGTCAGGGCCACATTAACTCAGGTGCAAAAGGTGCATTTGCTCTAAACAGCAAATTTTGAGGAGCGGTAATAAATGTAAATTATTCTGGAAAATAAAATGTTACAATGAATTGTTTTATGAATAATATCTTCAGTTCAATTTTAACTTTGTATTTTTCATGAAAAATCAACTTATAATGTCTGACTGTGTGAATCGTCTGACTCTTGCAATAAGTACTGTATTACACTAATCACACTACAATGGACGTTATAAATCGTTAGACAATTGTAAACGATTTCGTCCAATAAAATTGTGAACTGATATACATATTTTTTTAAAAATCGTTTGCATAGATGCATTTATTTGGACACTTGCATAAGTTACGATCCTAAAACACATTTTTTCTGATGATAAGAAGGGAGAACGGAGTAAACGGCTAAAACTGGTTTACTCCATGGCTAAATTGGTCCTTAACCAGATCCTGAGTATGGTGAGTAATGGAAAGGAAAGACAATAGACGTCAAGACACTGGATAGTATTAAACATTTTTCTAAAAAGCTAATATACATAGTATATGTCTAATTGCAAAAAAATTGTAAAGTAATTTTTCGAGTGTTTCAAGATTAAGGAATATTAAAAATTTGGTTTGCAAAGAATGTGGTTTTTTGACTACAGAACATTTAAACAAGAGGATATGAAAATACTTTTTTTGCATTTTCTGAATTTTCTAATTATGATCAATTAGTTTAAAGACTATTTTGTTGAACCAAATTCATAAATATAACGTACCAAATAACAATATATGAACTTAAGAGTAATTTAATTATTAAAATGTCTCCATTTTGATGAATGAGACCCAAGATTTTGATTGATTTATTAGCAATATTGAAATGTAATAGTCAAACAAAAGTTAAAGATCAAAACAAAATCAAAGTCTTTAATAGGCCTCATAGTCCAATTTAGTATTTCACCATCATGATTGTAAATAAATGTTGAAACTATCATTATTTGCTATTTATTAATACAATTATTGTTAATATACTATTGGTACATTCGCGATAAGTCAACCATCGAAGCAAGTCGTTCGTTAATTGTCGCTCCGTATCTACGTTTTGCTATCGCCTTTTGTATAATGCCGGCGTCGTCTTCGGGCGGCGACGACAATCGTCTGCACGCTCCTAACAATTCAGTCGGTAAAATGAAAAAAACATCAAATGCTTCCAGACCACACAATACGGATCAGGAATGGACCACCAAGACAAGTAAAAAAGCATCTCAAGCTAAGAAGGTATCAACTCCAACTAGCCCTATATCTCCCACTCTACAGCAGATTAAAAATAATCCACCAGTATTAAATATGCCCAACAATACATTCGATTACGACATTTCATTATCTCATTTTTCTAATGACACGACCTATAATAATATGAATATAGATAAAGCTTTATCGCATTCTACAACCGATCACGCTAATGTTCCCGTTTCCGCAAATGCAACATACACCGCTGATATTTCAAACACTAATATAAATTACGATTCCAACGATATACAGTCCTTACGTAATTCCGAACAACTTAATAAATTTTTCTCCGCGGATTATAATGGTCCGTTCACTACCATTGCGGAACATTCAGATATCAACCTAAAAATTGATCACTGGCACCCGTTAAAATACGCAAAAATTTTTTCCACCAATTTCATTGGCATCAACAACATCAAACCAATTGGTCATAAAAAAATCAAAATCACCTTCAATACTAAAGTGTCAGCCAACAACTTTCTCACCTCCCCTCTACTCGCAAACATCGGTTTTACAGCGTACATTCCATCTACGCTTATCTACTCTTTCGGAATTATCAGAGTCGATAGTTCCCTAACCGAAGAAGATTTCTGGGAAGGACTTGATAACTCAGTCCGCGCTATTGCTTTCAAACGCATTTTAATCAAAAAGGATAATGTCCTAACTCCTACTCGTGTCGTGGAAATAAAATTTTTATCCCCCAAAATCCCAGATGCCGTATCGATTTACAACGTCATTTTCAAAATTTCTCCTAGCGTCCGTTCTCCCATACAGTGCAATAACTGTTTACGATTTGGCCACACGGCTAAATTCTGTCGCAGTAAATCCAAATGCAGCCACTGTGGCTTAAATGACCATTCATTAACTACTTGCCCTTCAATCAACGCAACAGATCCAGTTTGCATCTTCTGTAAACTCCCCCACCTCTCCACTGACCGGAATTGCCAAGAGTGGTCATTCCAAAGGGATGTTAAGAAAATTATGGCTACAGAAAACTTACCCTTCCGCGAAGCAGTCTCTCTCAAGAAAAATAATTACTCCTCAAGTGCATTTAGCTATTCAAATATTGTTAATAAACAGTCTGTGTTAAATCCTTCTCATCAAGTTCCGGATACCTCCACTAACTCTTTTCCCCCGTTAACCTCTCAATCACATCACCACCATACACCACATAGGAAGTATAACAATCATTCTTCTTACTCTAAACAAAAACAATTTTATGTTCCCAACCAATCTAATTTTTCGCTACCAAATGGGCATTTCATAGATTATGCTAGTAAAAATCGGTCCCAGGATCCCAAACCTTCTCAAGCTGATCTAACTTGGGTCAATGCCTTCTGCATCAAACTTTCCGAATCCTTATCCAACTCCCCTAGCCCCTCTCCCTTATCCCCCTCTTCCCTTCAAAACTTAATTGAATCATCCCTTATGTCTTGTCTCTCGCTTCCAAACATCTCCGTTATTTCTTCTAATGGTCAATATTCTACAATGGAATGTTCGTAGTCTTCCTGCAAGACTCCCTTCTATCCAACACCTCGTATCTTCCTTTAATTGTTCCATAATACTTATTTCTGAGACTTGGTTACTTCCATCCCGTAATTGCTTTATTCCTCACTTTAATTTATTCAGACAAGATCGAGCCGATGGCTACGGGGGCGTCGCAATTGCCACCCATACCTCACTTAATGTATCTTTAATAGAAATTAAACCCCCCTTAAAACAACTTCTCTTGGAAAACAATATCGATTTAATTGGTCTAAAAATAACAAATATTGACGGTCTACCTAATACATCATTCTGGTCCTGCTACAGTCCAAATGATTCACCTATCCCCTTTGAAATATGGTACTCTCTCTTCCAACTCACCGATCACAACTCTTTCTTTACAGGCGACTTCAATGCCCATCACCCTGCCTGGGGTTCCACTACGTCCACCAGACGGGGTAACTTAATCTACGATGCGTTGAACTCTTCTAATCTTAATATACTTAATAACGGCTCACCTACGCATGTAGGCAGACCCAACTCAACCAATTCGTGTATTGATTTATCCTTATCTACTCCAAATTTATTCTGGCTTTCAACCTGGCGCATTATAGATGATCCTAACGGAAGTGATCACTTACCTATTATCATATCTGTCAATGTTACAAACCCTAACTCCTTACCAAATAACAGATCTACCTTACCCAATTATCTCTCCCCCAATCTCAAATTTAACCTCAATAAAGCTGACTGGCCCCTTTTTTCTCAACTCATCAATTCCTCTATCCCTCTTCTCAACACTTACACATGTCCAATAAAAGATTATGAACAGTTCACTCATATGATCTTAGATATTTCTAAGAAAACAATTCCTATCAAACATAATAACCTTAACAACTTCCCTCCCTCTCCCCCGTGGTGGAACTCCTCCTGTTCCGAAGCAGTTTCCAACCGCAAATCCTTATATAAAACCTTCATTCGCTCAGGCTCCGTTCAAGATTATCTTAATTATCGCAATGCCAGCGCTGCAACCACACGTCTCTTAAAAGAATCTAAAAGACTAGCTTGGAAACAAGTTTGTATGAACCTCAACCCTTCTTCATCCATTCAATCTACCTGGACCACCGCTAAACGCTTTCGCAATAGTATTGTAACTCGCTCTCGTCCTCACAATGACAGTTGGTTCAATGATTTCTGTTGTAAAGTAGCACCATGTTATGTCCCTTCATCTTCTGAAGCCTCACATAATCCAATTTTGCCTGCCTCAAATTCACTTACTAATCACATAATCTCCATGCCTATAACCTTAAGTGAGCTAAATGCCGCCATCGCCTCACGCAAATCAATCGCTTCCGGCCCTGATAACATTTCCCCTGTTATGCTAAAACACCTTCCTACTAATGCCGTCGAGTACCTCTTGAATATACTCAACAAAATTCTCCTCCTCAATAAAATTCCTGACTCCTGGAAAGAGTTCATAGTCATACCTATTCCCAAAGTCAACTCTACCACTGCATTTAGGCCCATCGCCCTATCCTCAGCGTTATGCAAAACCATGGAATTTATTCTAAAAAACCGCCTAGATTGGTGGCTCGAACATAATTCTATTCTCTCTGACAACCTATATGCTTTCAGAAAAGGAAGAGGCACACTTGATTGCCTCGCAAATTTTTCGAGTAAAATATACCAATCTTTTAACAACAAATATTTCTTACCTGCAGCCTTTATCGACATTCGCGGTGCCTTTGACTCTGTCCATATACCAACTCTCCTATCTCACCTTAATTCACTCCAACTACCCCCTATATTCATTAACCTTATCTCCCTCTTGTTTTCACATAGAACTCTAAAATTCACATCCCCATACGGTTCTACAAACATACGCTCCACTTACACAGGTCTACCCCAAGGTAGCTGCCTAAGTCCCATTCTTTTTAATTTGTATATGAATCTCATTATTAAACAACTAAATACACTTGGACATGAGTGCCTAGTGTATGCTGATGATCTAGTCATATTCTCCTACAATTCAAATATCGATCTCGCTATTGACTCTTTAAACAATTCGCTCAATCTTCTACAAAACCTCCTATCTTCTTCCTTTTTCTCTGTAGCTCCCGAAAAATGTAAGGCCATGATTTTCACCAGAAGACGTTACCTTCTCTCTTCAGATATCACTATAAACGATTTTCCAATCCCAATTGTCCAGAACATAAAATATTTAGGACTAACACTAGACTCCAAACTACGCTGGGCTCCGCATCTTCAACATCTCATTAAATTTACCTCTCTTTGGGCCAATTTCCTTAGATCAATTTCCAATACGTGGTGGGGATCACACCCCTCCACACTTTTAATCATTTACAAAGCTGTTATAAGGTCCAAACTTGACTACGGATGCTTTTTATCAGGCTCCGCTTCCTATTCACATTGGAAAAAAATTAATAATCTCCAAAACTCCTGCCTAAAATCAATTATTGGTGCCCTTAAATCTACCCCTAATGCGGCCGTTGAGATCGAGACGGCATGCCCCCCCTTCAATATCAGAAACAGATGGTTGGCTGGTAAATTTCTACTGAAAAACTTCTCCCTTCGTCATCCCACAATATTTAATTCCTTTCTTGACATATACTTCTCCTGGCGTTACGTTAAAAAATCTCTCCCAATTCTTGCCTCCACGGCATACTCCTTATCTCCAATCCGCGATTTTGTTATCAATTCTAAAACATTACCCTTATATGAAATTAATTATTTGGCTCTCTCCTACTCACCTATAGTTCACACTAACAGACATTTTCTGAACTTTACTTCCAAGGCACTTAAATCTATATCACCCATCATCGTCAACAATCTTTTCTTAGACTACATTCAAAATAATTTTCCAAATTCCACCCTAATTTATACAGATGGTTCAGTTTCCCCTCTTTCGGCTGGATACGCTTTTTTCATTCCTGACTTACACATCTCCATGTCTAATAATCTACCCTCTTCTGCCTCCTCATTCACTACGGAATGTTTCGCAATATTAGAAGCCCTTTCAACCATCTCTGCCCTCCCCCCCAGCAGTTATCTTATCGTCTCCGATTCCTTATCATGTCTTCTCAGCCTCTCCTCCGATTTTTTTAATTCCCGTCCTTCTCCTATTTCCATCAGGATCAGGCAACTTCTATACGAACTTACCCTTTCAGATTTTATAGTTGAATTCCTTTGGGTGCCCGGCCATTCTGGTATAAAAGGAAATGAAATAGCGGACTCCATTGCAAAATCTACCTCCTCGTTCTGCTGTCCTTCTCCAACTCTAATTCCCTGGACCGATTTTTGTCCCTTATTAAAATACCATATTTATAATTTATGGCGCAACCAATGGAACAAATTAGCCCCCAATTATGCCTCTTGGTATAAAAATATCTCACCATCTATCCCCTCTCATCCTTGGTTTCACAACCTCAAATTAAATCGTAATATAATTACCTCTTTTTCACGTCTAAGATTTGGACACACCCTACTACCTTCTCACTCTTATAAACTTTCTCTCAATGACTCTCCTTTATGTATGTTCCACGTCCACGATCCCATGATTTGCGATATCTCACACATACTTTTTCACTGTCCCTCTCTGGTTCCCCAACGCAATACCCTCTTCACCCTAATTCACTCCTTTAATGTCAAACTCGACACTCAATCCATTCTCTCTTCACCAAATGTACCAATTACTACCTCACTTATATCCTTTATCAACCAGACTGGTTTAAAAATTTAATTTATCTGTAATTTTATTTTTGTTGTTAATCTTGCATTCTTATGTAATATTGTTGTAACCATAATTGTCGAAGCTAATTGTTTACAAAGTTTCTTTTAATTAATAAAAAAAAATTAAAAAATTAAAAAATAAAAAAAAAAATAAAAAAAAAAAAAAAAATACTATTGGTAGAGAATTTTTAAATCAAATTTAAGAAAATTAGATTCAACAAATAAATTTCCAGTAATTATTTTGATATGAATATAAAACCAACAATTATTAAAAACTTGATTATTAACAATTTTAAATATTTTTATATTATTGGCAAACATTAGTTTATTGCTATTTTAATAATAAAAATAAAAATAATAAAAAATCTAGACGCATTAGAATAGATCGACATTATTTGTAAGTTATAATTTGACGACGATCTTTAATGAAATAGATAATAAATAAGTAATTTAAATACATAAATTTAACCAATCGAATTAGAGTGAAGTGAAAAAAAAGAACTTCGAGTGGATTATGTATTATTATATATATTGATATAATCGTAATTTTAATAAACACAATAAAGTATTGAGCCTTTACAATATAGGAAGTATTAAATTGATCAGTATTTAAATGCATAATTTTTGATAAAAAAAATTATTATTGTTTTTGTAATTTATGTATTTCTAAAATTAAACAGGTCTAGCTTTTAAAATTTGAATATTATTCAAGTAATTTTTTTCGAAAAGAATTTAAATTTCGTACAAAGATTTTAAAAATTATTAAATAAATCTCTAAACTAGGGTTCTTATACAACTTATAAATAATGATAGAAGTTACATAATGTAAGACAGGTTTATTAGCAATGCATCGTTTTCATTTCATCTTTAGATTTCGAATTATTTAAAATTATTATATTACGTATTCTTACTTGTTGATCATTACTTTGGATATTACCTTATTTGTTTGAAGATTTACTGCTAGAGAAACCATTTTCTGTTTGGATGACTTTAATTTCAAACAATAAAATACGACAATCGAAATCACAGTTGACTAGAAACTTTATCTCGAGTTTATTATTGAGTTCTGAAAACAAAAATTCACCTTTTCCCGTTTTTTCAGTTTTTTAAAAAAAATGTACTTCCGCAATTAGTTAATGAGCATTTCATAATGTCAGCTAATACATACGTGTACCTTGAACAATTCATGTTATATAAATAAGATAATGAAACGAATTGGGTCTTTAATACACAAATTAGCATGAATTGGATGTAGGCATATTTTATCGAATACATGAGTTGAGTCCTAATATTTTTTATAAAGTACATGAGTGCAGGTAACGCCTAATGTACAAATAATTATTTAATAAGCATATTGATTTTTTTTTTTGAGTGTATAAAATTATTGTTAAATTAGCTTAAATTTAGTTTAAAATGTGTTCTTTTTAATTTAAAAAGTTTATAATATGGTTTAAGTATAAGAATGAAATTTAAATCATACAACTTGGTCAGTTCTCCACAAACCATTCTTTATCGAAAAAAAAATTTTTTTCTGTTGTTTTTTGCTCGATAGTGTTGTGAAGCTCTGAAGTGAAATGTAAATTTTACTCTGAATTCCAAGTAAATTTCCTAATAACACATAAATGTTGGGGTGAGTTGTATCGAAACTAGAAGCAATTAATTTTGCATGAAAACTTTCACAACTAGTTATGGTACGATTTGTGGTCGCTGCAATAACAGCTCAAATATTAGGAGGAAATAATGTATCTTGCTTAATACGAGTATGTTTCTAAAAGATAATTACAAAATTTATAGACATTTGAATTTAATAGCTTAATGATCATTAAATTATCAATAAGATAATCAAACATCTCTGGTTTTAAAAACGTTGAACCAAAAACACATTTAACATATTTGCTTATATTATTATCAAGATTTTTATACGCCTTTAAAAGCCCAGCTGTTGAATTTTTCGCTACCAACTTTAACCTAAGTGATCTTTGCAACACTTAATCATAGCATCTGTCTAACGCATTTGACAGTAGTGTGAATTGTCACTTCATAATCAACAATAATTTCGATTTATTGAAGTTGAAGGTTGAAGGTTCACTTAAAGTATTATAACTTACAATATACTTATACTAGACAGCTTTAGTTTTTCTATTATTTTGTTGAGTAGTATTAAGAAAACTAATGGCATATACAGTCCATTACGAAATAGTGAAAAATTGTAAAAAGTATTTCGGACAGCTTTTAAACCTCCATTCACCATTCATGTATATTCTCATAATACCACACAAAGCTTTTAAGTTTGTAGCAGCAGAAAATTATTACAAAATTATTACAGAATAAAAATTATTTGTCTCTATTGGTAGTTATCTTCACTGAGTTTAAATAATTATATGTTTATAATGTACTTTTAGGTTATTTTAGAGATAGTACTTTACGAGCATGATAAGTGTTATTTCTTATTAATTTCCTATCATTCAAATGTATCGTAGGAATATTATAATTTTTCATCTCAAATCTAATGAGCTTCAAAGGTCGCGTAGAAAAATATTTTTATGATTTTCTTATAACCGGCTTACTAAACTTTTATCTATCCAGAACCTTATCATCATATTTTTTGATTATGCTCACATTTACATTTCTTTCCTTTTTCTAAAATTTCGTTTCATAAACCTACATATTGTTTTGTGAAAATGAAATTTAAATCCGTCCTCAATGATATTTTCTTCCCTCGTTCCCGCTTGACATAAAATTAATTTTTATACAATATTAACACTAAAAATCACTATAATTATTTTATTTTATATTTTTTTAAACGAACACTTCTATACTTGACAAGGCCGGTCTACTAACTACAAACAATTTACAGTATGTTATCCGGTGATAACGTCCGTATACGTTATTGTGATAAAACTTGAATTGAGTAATTATGATTACATTAAGATAAAATACCACCGTGGAACGAATTCGAGAATTATCTAATGTTACCGCAGACCCATATTATTAAATAGTAGTATTATTAAATAACATCGTATATCCAACTCGTGTTTATTTTAAGTAATCGAATATTTTGGGACTCGACTCGAGCTTATTAATTTTTTACGTCCAAGTTGAAAAAATTGTTTTCAAAGAAACGAGGATTGTGTTAGTGTTTACCAAAAATGTCACGCAGTGTACCACACAAACTGTTATATTGGGTGACATTGAATGCAGACGGCGTTTCAGTGAAATAATTTAACGTTTTCTTAGCTCAGAGATTGGATTATGGAATTAATTTGTAATGTTAAATTAGATTCGGATTAAGGAGCAAAATCTTGGTTGGAGGTAAACATTCATCTTAAACGTTATTTAAATAATTAATTTGTTCTATCTGTTTCGCAAAATGTATTGTGCTACACACTTTGCTGTCGAAATAAGTCGAATTATTGAATGAAGGAAAATATGGGGTATGAAAAGCATTACATATAAGTGACTTGATTGATATGATTGTTATCCATTGGGCATTAATTTCACTTTACATTATGCTGGTGAAAAAGTTATTATTAACAAGCAAACCTTGGAAAAGGAATTTTGATACAATTTACACGGATCTCTTATTATTTTTTTCTGTATCGAAAAGTTTTTCGAATAACTTGTAATTTATTTAAATGAAATGAACTTACGAGTATTATAATATTTATTTAATATACACTACAAGAATAAAACATGTTATAAAAAACGGATGATCAAAAATAAAACTTTTGAATTTTACCAAATTATACTACACTTATATTATGATAAAATTAAAGATTCAGAGTGAAACGATTATTGTTGATTGTTGATTTTTTCTGTTTGTGTACACGATTTCCACCAGAATGCTCGATTCATCACCATATATAATTTTTTAGGGTTTTTCCCGTCGCATTTCAAAAATATTGAAAATTTTTTACTTTTGATCCCCAAAAGTACCAACTAGATTCACTTTCTTTTCAGAAAAGTTGCTACATCGAAGTATCTATACTGCCCCAAATCGTGTCGAAAGACACAAAAATAATAAAAAAAAAAAAGAACGAGATAGGCCTCGCTCTGCTGTACAGTTGGGGGTGGAGTGCACCTCGTTTATAGGATAGGTCAACATTACAATGGATTTGTTAAATTTGAATGCAATGATAGATATCATTGTATACGAATAACGATTCTGAACGGAGTTAATATGTTTGTCTAGGATATAATACATTGTTATTTATAAATATTGTAAAAAGTATATTTTATTTTGAAACGATAAATATATTTTTCAATTAGGATGGGTTGGCAGTTGCCTACAGCGACATAGTTTGTCAGTCTAAAATATTATACATTATATTATATTTTACATGTAATTTTATGTCAATATTCGCTGTTCAAACGCTTATAAAAAAAAATTGTACCTATGGATTTTAATAATTTTTGAATGACATTAAGAACTACTTCTGTGGAATCTTCTATTAAATTTTCAAGTATTTTGTAGGAGCCAAATTTTTTTTATCACTGATTAAAAAAATAAAATGTAAAAAAATCGAATATTTTAAATGCCTATAAGTGGTTTAAAAATCCATATAATATTTTGAAATATTAGGAAATACCAATCTTAACAGCTGATAGAAATTTCAAAAATCTGCGACTTATACTTTTTGAATTATAACAAATATTTAAAATCGTTGGAGAATAAATCGTTATTTTATGCAATTTCGTAAATATTTAAATTTCAAACAGTTATACAATTTTTTCCTCTAAGTCCGGTAGAAATATTTTTAAAGATTTTTGTAGAGTAGCTTATAGATAACCTAGTGTTAAAATTTTGAACCTAAAGTATGAACAGAAAAAATTTTATGAATTTTTATTTACAAAATAACTTGCAAATTTTCGCAATTTTTACATATTTCGTATAAATTGGAACTTTGAGCACTTATAAAAAAAAGTTGTGACTTACGATTTTAGACTTTTTTTTATCAGGTAAAGAACAACTTATAAGAAACCTTGTATTACATTTTCAAGATTTTCTGGCCGGCCAATAAATTTTTATTGTTATTTTAAAAAAAAATACTTAAAAAAATTGAACATTTCAATTCTCTATGAATAGCTCAATAAAAGTCAAAATACTTCAACGGTATAGAGAACGCTAATCTAAACATTTGGTGAAAATTTCAAGTATATACATCGATTAGTTTTTGAGTTATAGCAAAATACAAAAATTTGATTTTGTCGAAAACTGGTTTTGCGTAAAAACTCCTGTTTTTCCCATATTTTTTTAGGGTTCTTCCCGTCGCATTTAAAAAATATTGAAAATATTTTACTTTTGACCCCCCAAAGTACCAACTAGATTCACTTTCCTTTCAGAAAAGTTGCTACATAAGCAAATCGAAGCATTTTTACTGCAAATAAACGTGTCGTCAGACACAAAAAAATAAAAAATAAAACACACATCATTGTAAAACCAATAGATTCCATCACTCCGTTCAGAATCTAAAACACACATCATTGTAAAACCTATAGATTCCATCACTCCGTTCAGAATCTAAAATGATAAATAAAAGATTAAATGACAGAGAAGATAGAAAATAGAGATAGATGGAAGCATTATATGCATAAACAAAACATAGTTGTTGCGGCATTAGACCTAAATGGCCCGTAAAAGCCTAGAAAAAAATAAAGAAAGAAGTACGAATTTTGTGGATCAACCGAGCCCTGAATTAGACTCCAGGCTGGCTGGATTTGCCGGTCTGAAAAACGGAAAACTGAGCACAAGTTTTCATGCTGCCTTAGATAAGTGGAATCGAGCTGGCCTAGGTTAAGAACAACTACTTAGTTAAATTACCTAATGTGGACCAACGGCCGTTTATCGCAGACACTCTGCATAATGTAATAACTTTGTAAAAGTAAATGAGTCGGAAAATGGCCGACTGTCTCTCAACCTTTAATGTAATTGAATTAATTACAATAAACGATGAGAGTCGGGTGGAAGTAATGCCCGCAATGCCGTACCCACCCGGTTCTTATTTCAAAAAAAAAAGAAAAGTATAACTGTATATAATATTGACAATATTAACTTTTACAATATTATATTCTTATTAAATAGAATCGAGTGAACTATATAATGATAATATTTTAACACAAGTCAAAAAGACTTTTTATTATTTTAATTTTTATAATTTTATAACATATATTATATAGTTCTATTTTCTAATTTTATAAATACATAATTTAGATATTAGTATATATAATATTTTTTTATTATATAAAATAATTTACAATTTGTATGTGCATACTGACCCAGATCTTTGAATATGGGTACCTAACTTATATATTTTTAAAAATGTTATAACCAAAAGTCGTACTGTACATTTCAAACTTTAAAAAGTAACTTTAATAAAGCAAGACGGTTTTCTTTGTTTGTATCATGAACATTGATAAAATAAAATAAATGTAGAAGAGATACAAAAATCAAAAGGATAGGAGCAAATACTTATTGTATTATAAGAGATATGTTTATTTAAAAACATAATTCATGAACCAAAATGTACTGGATGAATCAGTGATTCTTAAAAATTAAACTTCAATAATGATGAATCCAAATACAAAGTTATTTTATGATGAGAATATTATGGTGGAAAGGATATAAGTCATACTATGAGATGAGTTAATACATTTTTCACAAAAATAGCCATATCTTCAGAAAATTATTCAAGATGAATGTAATACGAAAATGACAATAACTGAGGTACATTACCATTGGTTAGTCTTTTAGATTTCGTAAATTCATATTTTATTATTTTTGTAGAGAGTGGTGATGAAATTTATGGGGAGTCTATGGAGCACAATTCATATATAATAATTAAAAAGGAACCTTATGTTAATTTCTTAAGATGTTATATTCTATTACATAAACATAACATGTATAGTAAAGCATATGTTATCTATATATATATTTATAAATGGAGACAAAAAATTCGAAATTACATCAGTTGAGAACGGCTGGGCCGATTATCTTGATTTTTTTTTAAAATTATAGAGAATGTCGTGGAGCAAGTTTATAGTATTTATTTATTTATTTATTTATTTATTATCTATTAACGGACGTGAGTCCTAAAACATAATAGTATAAACATCGTGTGCAGAAGATAACTAACATAACATAATAAATTATAATTTATCTTAGTTTAAAATTGTATATAATAAGAAAACTCAGAATTAAATATAGAATACATAATAAATATAACTAAAAAATTATTTAAATATAATTAAAGACATAAGTATTTCCCGCAGCCATCAAAAGGTTAGCAGGAGAGTTAAGTACGTAATTTTTTGATAGGGTTTATATATGGACCTAATTCCACCCCCGGGAGGTGGTCAAACAGGAATTTTGAGATTTACGATAAAAATTTTTGTTTTTGTTTATAAATGGTTGCTATGGGGGTTATAAGATTTGAGAATAATATTTATTTATTAGTGGTTAATATAATGAATTACCCGACGTTGCAAGGTAACCAAAAAAAAAAAACATAAATAAGTACTTTGAATATTTTCTATTTGTTTGTGTCATTAAAAATGTCAAGAAGACGCCAGAATGCCAATTTTTGTCGTAGAACAAATGCAGCTACAAACATGAGAAATAGAAGAGCGCAAATAACAGACGAACAATGCTAATCCGATAGTGCGAATGATTCGTAGTTGATTTACGCAGAGCAAATGACCAACTACGCCAACAGGAACATCGAACATTTATATCTGATTCATTCCTGCGTCTAGCATTCCAGTATGAGCTCGATATTAAATATTATGCTCATTCAAAAGTAGTAATTTGTGCTATGGACAAGTTACTGTTATACTCTCAAATTCAAAAATGTGCCAGTCTGGATGTGTTGTGCGTCAAGAAAGATGCAACTACCTGAAATTGAAACACCACCTGAACCATTGAACGGTTTACTTATCGATACAGATCCAGATTCTAACGTGTTCTTGAAGTCAATTAGAACATTCAATTCATGTTTTCAAATGACATCGTTCGGAGCAACAGAAATAGTTCGTAATACTAATGCAAATGGTCAACAATACAATTCTATACTACGGATTTTAGTAGGTTAAGGTTAGGTTAGGATTATGTATTAATTGATTATATTAATCCACCGTATTATGTCAAACTTGGTATAACTTTGATACTTTATTAGATTTAAATCATACACTAAGGTACGTACAAACAGCACTAGGTCCGCGATCTACCGCAGGTAGATTGCCTACCTGATAATATACTGCTGTGAATCAGAATTTTTATTCCGAAGAGAAAACTTAAGATAAATCTAGAATATCATCCACCGAATATTAAATAACGAGTTGAACAAAGTTAGAGTCATAAAGATTTGGTATATTTAACGAGCAACGAAGTGCACGGGATCAGCTAGTATTATATAAAGTTTTTAAAACCTTAATTACTTTATCTATACTAACCCATGCAGCTTTTAAACGATCATTTTCAAAATTAAAGCAGGTATTACAGGTTATATTTAAATAATAAAATAAACATATTATATGAATTCATTTCATTTTTAAACTATAAAAAGTAATGCAACACTTCAAATTTTTCTTTAACAGTATCTTTAATAAATAAGTCAATATATAATTTTTATTATGTATTTATATTATCTTTTATAGTACAAGTTTTGAATTGTAAACTGAAAAAACGTGTAGTTTTATAACATAAATATTGAAATAATGTAAAAGTTTAAAAATGGTTTTCGAGCTACTTTCAAGAAAAAAATCCTGGGTTGCCTAGAAGGAGCCTGTCCGCCTTTAATGGTAACACATGCGTAACGGGATATTAGAATATTATTACATATTACATTATACCTTATATACTCGAATAAAAACTTACTTACTCATGTACATTTACGAGTACACGATTTCTAATAGAAAAATATACGATTATAGAAATCGCTTACCTAATGCTCCTTAATAATTAATGTTCGCGTAGAATTAAACACTTATCGGTTATTGCCACTGTGTATTCAAAAACCTTTTTTCTTTCTTTTCATAATTTTTTAAACAAATCCATTATCATTTAATATGCATATAAGTGTACCTACTCAAAATCACCTGTCAAGTGCTATAGTCCGCGACTACAACTATCTTATATTTATAAACATAAAAACTGGCTCTACAGTTTGGGTTATCGGTTAATTTACGAAAGAGTGATGTGTCAATCGATCACTGACTTTTTTGATTAGTTTTTGTTCAGTGTTCGATCATACACAAATGTTACAAAGAACCCTGAAAAATGACTAACCTGTCCGATGAATGATATAGTTTTCTGGAATTATAACTGAAAACAAAAAAATCGTTCGAATGGATTGGTATTTATTTGATCGACGTTTCAAACTTTCGATTTCTGAAATATTATGTACGTTTCATTGTTTTATTCTGTACTCATTTTCATTTTCATACCATTATGATTATTTCAAATTGTATTAGTTGTTTTCCATCAATTCATTAACGTTTTAAACTTACCATCACTCGCATTTATGTCCACAATCGTAATGGAGATGACCACTTACAGGCGATTTCAATGTTATTTTTAAAATTCAATTATACCAGTATCCTACAAATTTTGCTATTTTCCGAACTGTAAATTAATTTTTTCTATGTTTACGTCAATTGCATTGGTGTATGTTTGAATGCAGCTTTAAATCGTTTTATGTATTTGTGATATTTATTATATCATTATTATTATTATTATTATGTTCCATTATCGCACTAGGCGCGCACCGCGGCCGACCCGGGTGATTAACAATATTGTATCGTACCACTAAGTGGAAAAATCGTTGTTACAATAAATATACTTATTATATGTATTTGTTATATTATTTAATGATCGACCACTTACAAACATTACAGTATTTATGATAGTGAGCTGATAAGTTACCTGTTAACTTGTAGCTTTAAAACTATTACACATAGAGTAATATATTTATTTGACAATAATTATTGCTTAATACTTTCGTGTTGGTTTAAGAAATTCACGACCCTCAAAAAAACGTCCCTGTTCAGAAGTAGATCCCCTAATGTAAAAACTGGTGATATTTCTAAATGTTTACCCCCATCGACGGTGTTGGCGAGATGAAAAAAAAAAACAAAAAAAAAACATCCCTCCGTGATCGTCCTTGGTTGTCAGTCGTATGAACGTACTCAAAATTTTATTGTTGTTAAATTCCGCGTCGTTTTAAGTATAGTGAATATATATATAATTATGATTACGATAAACTTTACGCGAATCGCCTACTGAATGCGGACGTTATATACACTAATAATAATATGATATAATACCACCAATTATGATGGCTATAATTTATATAATAAATAAAATAAAAACGCGGTAATACTTTTATCATATTTGCAGCTCATTTTTCATATCAAAAGAGTTGTGTTGAAAAGTTGAAAACTGTCACGTCTCCGCAACAATGCTTCATCACGCTCCGTTATGAATACGTTTTGAAACGCTTGGTCCCTCCATATAATATATTATACGTCTTGGTCATGATCATGGTTAGGTTCCAACTCTATCCAGATGAAATTGTTGTTATTCGGTCCCAATCACTATACAGCACTCGTATATCACCAATTTTGTAAAATCAGTAATTTCCTGATTGTGCCGAATTCGTTTTCTTGTCGTATTAAATACCATCAACCGTACAATTACAAATACAAACCCTTTGCCTAAAAGGTAGTCACGTTCAGTTGGACTGAAGCCGATTGGTAAAAAATCACCATGCAGGAGAACCTGCCTGAACGCCAACTTGTAACCACAAAGGCGGACGTATATCAACTCGGGTCGAGTTGAGCGGTTGTCATTTGGGACTTTGTGCGCCTAATCGACGGATACAAACTGCAGGTCACTTTGGGTCGGTAACGGCAATTCAAATAATCGTACGACCAAGTGGATGCTGCATTCGGAAAACCTGGTCTTAAGACCCATGTCACGGAATCTCGATAACGCCCTACTATCCTTAATTGGACGGTTATCCGAGACTGTGATGCATTGCGGGCCTTCAAACTCGTTTCGCGTTTCATACGGTCAGACTCGTGGTGGCGCCAAAATAGCTGGAGAAAGATTTAAGTCAAAAATCGAGTGACGAAACCCGTATCCAGTTCTGTATTTGAGTTACAAACAGGCTTACTTGATTACTCTGTACGATGATATTAAAAGGACGGAAAGCTCACTTCTTAGGGAGTGCAGGATTTTTTGACGAAGAATTCCTGTAATTATTATTGCTGTTCTTGCACTGATGATAAGCTTGAAATGTTCTGGATTGTCCTGCAAGTAATAATATTATTTAATACTCGTTGGTGGTCGAGGTACCAATTTCTTTTTTAAATAAAAATAAATAAAAAAAAGAATAAATATAAAAATTATAATAATGCGAGATAAGTACCACTACATATACGCACATACAAACACACAATCATTTATTTGTAAAATAATATCTTTATATGTATGAATTATGTAATAGAAAAGGCTCAGCTCCCATGTTACTATTATTTGTCTATGTTTCATTCTGTGTCTTGTCGCAAATACATCGAATTTTACATTTTGTTACATACGTATAGTATCTTAGTATTTACGCAATTCATCGCATACAGTTATTATTATTAAACACGTAACGCTCCAATAGATAAGTTTTCATGAGTATCGAATGTATTATCATATTATGTAAAAGTTTTGTTTAATCGAGATATAAATAATGCACTATAATCCAAGAGGCATCGAGAGAGAAAAAGTCCCCTGTGAGATTAATATCAGTGGATAACATCGCATAATGTGGTCATGTACGTATCACGGACAGATATGAAATGTGTGTTTTTTTTGTTTTATTTTATTTCTGAACCGTAAATAGCGTCTGTCCATCTCGATATCGTTTCACTGTGAGATACATTATTGATTCCTGTTCACGCTATGTCCGGATATAGCGCATAATTATTTTGTACAATAACTGTCGACGTCCACATTACTACACTATGCCGTATGGTGTTGATCGACGTGTTCAGCTTCCATCTTGTCCTAAATAACCTTAATATGTGTGGAAAAGTCGACCGACACGATATCGAATGCGTTTCATCGAACGTTTATTTTTCAATACAGTTGTATTAATACAATAATATTTATAAAATAATTGATACACAAAATGAACGATTCAAAATATAATGCAGTATCTGCTACTCCAATCATTATAGGAGTTGTTGGAAGCCAACAAGTTCATCGCCATTGTTCAAGAAGGTTGTATGAAAGGCCAAGCCTTGTCCGAGACGAAAGTAGTATAAAAATACATATAATAGCACGGATGCATTTTTAAAAGATTTATTGCTTAATATGATTGATCGATTGAACCTGGAATACAAGCATGACTTGGGATTTTGAAACTTTTTTAGAATGAATAATTCTGATTTTGATTAGATATTAAGTATAAAGTAATGTGATTACATAAGTTATAGCTTTAAAGTCGCGCAACATGCTGTCACATTACTGTTGTTGATTCGATTCTCTTTCATCTGTATCCACTTGATTGGGGTTACGTTCGACTCGGCCACAATTTTTTCGAAAAATTGGGACGACGCGTACACATTTGTTCGACCTAGTCGGTCAATATCATTTGGCATGGTATGGATGCAGCTGAAAATATAAGAGCTACTTGAACAATTCAAAAATTATATACTGTATTATGTTTGAATTATCTGGAAAAAATCTTTGGAAATAATGTGTTTCAGTGTCTCTCAAATGAAAAATAAAAAAATATTCAACTATTAGGCTTAACTCGTCTAAGCACATAATTATGATATTTATTTCCAATTTAATTTTCACTAGGTATTTATAATATTGTTCTACAAATACATATGCCTTAAAATATAATATTAAAGCAAATGTTTAGTTTATAATATAATTTATCAGTCATCATATATTCGAATTTTGATGGTGTAGTTCAATGGTTCTCAACCTGGGAGGCGTGCCTCCTAAGAAAGAATGACAACATTTAGAGGAGGTGTGAACAATTTTAAAACCATAAAATATAGAGGCATTATTGAGTAATTTCGTTATTTTCTATTAACGCACACTATTATTTGTTTATGTGCATTGTAACAGTTAGCATACAAATTACTTAAAGCTTAAAAATGACAATATTTTCATTCATTTGTGTTTAATAGTAATAAGTTTAAAATGTAGTACTTTTTTTTTTTTTTTTTTAAATGTTAATATTATATTAAAATGCACTTGGTTTTAAAAATTTGAAATTTTAATAATAGATTGTTTCTCTACGAATAAATAAATTAAAATTAATGTAATGTTAATTATTTAATGATAAGTACAATCATTGTACTTTGACGCGGTATACGAGGTAGTCGCCAATACTACACGCACTCGTTGAGTTAAAAAAAAAAAAAACGGGTGGCACAAATATAATAATAATAATAATAATAATAATAATAATAATAGGTACAAAAAAAAACAATATGTTAAGTATAGTAATTTTAGATATATATTGTCATTCGCTGAATATATAGGATCACATATACAAACGATAAAAAAAACAGCGAAATGACGCACTATCGGGTCGTTCCGCGGTGTCGGAAAAACAGAACGATTCAAATGCCGTACCGGACGGACGTCGTCGCGACCGCTCTCGTCTCCTTTCCAGTGATGGATGGGAGACGGGGTGTCATGACGATGTTGCGTGCCGCGGTCTGGTGGTTGACGATTGATATTAAGACGCGGTCGGCGACAACCGTTTCGATAACGGTTGCCGCACGGGTCCGCGTCAACTTCAATCTTGTAGTGGTGAGGAGAAAATATCAATGGTATAAATAGAGGACAAGGATTTAAAAAGGTTGAGAACTCATCGTGTAGTTAATCCATTAACTTTTTTATATGACCAGGAATAGGACTTGGTAAAAGATTTCGATGGTTTGTAATAGATTTGCGACTGCCGTTTTTGTTGAAACATTTGTATAAAATATTTTCTCGACTATGAATAAAATGTAAACGTTTTTATAAAATTATTTCCACAATTGTATCCCTATGGCGATGACTTGTTTTTATCTTTAATCATGTTAAATTAAAAAAGATTTATGTGGTACGAGCATTTTTCTATTGTTCAAGAGAACTTGATAGCGAAGTTGAAGGTGTATTTATGGATGCATTAAAGGTGATGACAGATGTCAGAATCTTGAATTGTAAAAATATAGTTAAATATGTTGTACCACAAAGGCTCCTACGGAGATAGCGGTTGACCTTAGATGGAAATAAACATAAATTAATACAAACCAAAATTGGTTACCCAGATTTTATCTCAAAAGTCAAAAGAAACGAAACCAACAAATTACGTGATCTGCAAAGGAACGGGTGACCAGTAATACATACATATAACTCAACTTTTGAATGCACCGTCGTGCTACAAATATATATTAAATACAAATCAGAGTATAGTATAACAATTTTAGAAAGAAACAATTCGAATGTACTACCTGTGGGCGCCCAAATAATAAAAATAATACAATATAATATAATGTGGAATATTACATAATTCACAATTAATTAATGACGTCTATAACGTGATTGTTCTCAATGTCTTCACAATGGAATATAAAAATATAAAGTATGGTTACGATACCGTTCGGTCGGCCGCTTCGCATAGGTACAACTTGTACCGTACAAACATCCACCAGATGACAAGTCCGTGACCTCCGACTCCGTGGGACCAAGTATCAATAAGACACGACGTAGCGACCAACACCGCACCACCACAGCCCAGCACAACGCACAGGTGTACTGTAGGCTAAATGCCAGTACCAAGACTCTTCGACGTGCCACGAAGAACGGCACAGAACGGCCAAAAGAGAAAGGTGACACAACGTGACGACAGACGATTCGTACGCCGATCGTGCGAGAGTACAACTCGCTGACGTCTTGGGTTCGACGCTGGACATACGCCGATTTTGTATAGAATAGAGGGGAGGAAGGCGACGTTACAGCTCGACGAGCTTATCGCGTACGAAAGTCAATATCGATAAATGTAATATATCTTGAACATATGTTTATATAACATATAGGTAATACGTTTATATTATTCATTTATAAAAATGTTTGTATATAATTGATGCTTAAAGTCTCAATACACATATTTATACGATGTTAGTGTCACTGGTGCAAAAATATTTGAGTTATAGATTAATTTTATATATCTATATAAAATATACATATATACATATTAATTTTATATACCCACATACCTGCAGCTCACCCATGGCAGCATGTATGTATAAAATATTACACCGGTGTTGGAATTCACACGTTATGTCATTTTGTATTTTAATGCGAAAGCTTGCATGTCTCGTTTTTATACCAGCGTAGGAATTTACATATGTCATTTTTTGCCCAACACTATATTGCATACCTCGTTTTTTACGCACGTTCATTCATATCCATAGGTGTAAATATACGTGGGCTGGATGTTTGCACGTCAATCTATTATTATTATTTTGAATTTTTTTCTTTATTTCTAATGGACGTGTTTACCGAGAACAAAGGTATTTATTATATATATATATATATATATATATATATATATATATATATGAGTACTTGGGTGTTATCGTTACGCTTCTCGAATATTTATGTTACACTATATGATATCTTAAATTTTTTCTCTTTACGTTTTACGTTCGTTACAAGCGTCTTATTGATTTTCATAAAATTTAAAAAGGTTAAATAAATTTTCATCGAATACAAAACGCACAACATTATTTACAATTATATTGGTACATTTCAAGTAACATTCGATGATATAAATCGGCGATGTGTCGGGAATTTTTAAACACATTTAAATATCTACTGAAAAAAAATTAAGAAAATTGACTCTTGTCCTTTGTATCTGAAACGGTAAAGATATTATACAGTTGCCAAACTCTGAAAGATCATATTATAATAATTGTAAGCACGTTTATGGAAGATTCTGACAAGCAGACATATGGTTTTATATATTTTATAATTGCTTAAACACTTAATATAATGCAGTTAAAACTACATTTTTACAATATTTCCAAGCCTCGACGTTCACATTTGAAGTTAATTTTATCAACTACCAAAATCGCCGCAGCAGAAATAAATTATCGTACCCTCCAAAAAGTATATGCTGATTATTATTTTCATTTATTTTTTTTTCATGACATTTTTTAAACATAAATTATCGTTTGTAATACTTAAACTTGATCAAAATCAAAAATTGAGTGTTTTAATGTATTTTGAAATTATCTTATTGCGATTCTCCGACGGTGGTCCGTCAAAAATTTCCAGGAAACGTCTAAGTATTTATTATGGAATTAATTTACAAAGCATAAGCAATAGTGATTTTCAAATCTAATAAAAAAATCAGTGCCTTGTTATATATTATTGTTTTTTTCACGATTATTTTCATACATAAATTATTTCAAATAGTATAATTAGTCATGAAAAGCGGAACGTTCTTGATTATGTGAACAATTTTATTTTTAAAAGTTAACATTTTATTTAATTGTTTTGGACGAATTCTAGAATTGGAGAGCCATAGAATAGTGTTACAATAATTGTTATTCGTGCTAAAATAATATAATAACAAAAGTCTCAGATATAATTTTGCAATAAGTATACAACTAAAAGGATATTATAAAAATTAAATATAAATGTTTTAAAATATATTTTTAATTACAATTAAAGTGAAACTAATCCGTGTCAATGATTGTATAAATTGTCATTATAAAATGATAGCTGTATCAATGAAAATAAATATTTAAATTATGTAGATCCAGTGTTACAGTATTCGTACCAACATATATTTGATAGATGAAATCGAAATAACCATTACAAAACTTTCTAAATATTTTTTTAATAACAATAAATAAATAATAATAACGAAAACCAAAATTATATTTTTATATAAGCTAAATAAAAATAAAAATAAATTATATTAATTAAATTAGGTTCCTATAATCAAGTTTAAGATAATTGTCACTTATATAAAATACAACATAATATTTAAGATTTTTAATAATACGTATATTCTTAATTATTTTTATATCTAATTGACACGTTTTTATATTTATGTAATAAATAGTTAGATAATTAATTCGCTTGTTAAAATTTTTAAACTAATATGAATATATTTGCACTGATAATAAATTAGCACATTACATTTACATAAAAATAAAATTTTCACCTATCATAAATATGGAAGGAAATAAAATCACTTTTTCTATTTTTATTACAGCATCTTTATAAATACAGTTTACTTATAATTTAATGCTTCAAAAACTATCCATTATTAGAAAAGTCCTTTACATAGAAGTTATCAAATCTATTAGGTCTATATATATATATATTTATCGGTGAGTTTAAAAATGTCTGTTGAAGAGTTTAAGTGGTCCATTATTGATACATTTCATTGTATATGTTACATAGACATAAGACTATGATTACCGATTAATTGATGAATCGGAATTTTATTTTTATTTTTTAGAAGGATACGGGCTTAACCAAAAAAGACTTGACGTTGATCATTTTCTACTGTAAACAACTCTAGGGAGCTTTCAGGTAAACCTGCAGAAGTTGACCCTGGAGAATTGATTACATTAGGTCACCAAAACAATTCACGAGAGAAAACTGCTCTCGATGATACGTAAAATGTATACTTTTGTAACAAATTCATTGATTCAAAAACATAATCAACAATTTTTTTTTCTTTTAATTTGGTAGGGAAAGGATGATTAGTTTTCATCAAGTCAATAATTTATGCTAAACGATTTCCAAATTCTTCGCATTATAGACGTACAAAAAAATATATTGTTTGTATTATTTAATTTAAGACATATTGTTATTTATTTTATTTTCGTTCATAAGACACATTTTAATACTTTCCGTCGTGCTTTTTATCTTCTATGTATATTTTTTTTTCATTCTTTCAATAAATATTCTATTTAAATTAATTTTAATTTTTTTAAAGTAAAAATATATGTACCTAACTATTATTATTCAAGTTAAATGTTGTTTATTTAGTTCGTTTTCGGAATATTTTTTAAAGAACAAGTAAAGGCATTCACTATTACATTTTCAATGTATTATTAATTAATATTATATTTTTATTTTCAAAACATTTTTACAATTTTTATTTATTTCCGATATATTTCAGATATATATTGCAACTTGCGAAAAACCAGGAATGTTTTGAAAACAAAATTATTGAAACCAATTATTTCTGTTGGAAGATATTATGTTATTTGTGAGCAATTATCAGCAAGAGAGCAAATTACTCTATCGCGCTCCTAAAACTATTGCGACCGACCCGTAATTGTTGATATCAAAGAAGTTAATTCAATGATGCGTACAATGTCAACAAATTTAATGACTTTACAAGTAATCCGATGTGTAAAATATTCAACATAATCTCAAAAATAAGTGTACCAAAAACTATTTAAATTCATGAACTAAGTCAATTTGAGACAATATTAGAAAGAGCTAAATATATAATAAAATACAATTGAACATATAAATAAATAAACAATTCTGTTTTTGATTGTTATTGATTGTTTTTTTATTTATTTTTTAATAATAACACATTCAATTCATAAATACATAATATAACTGTGAAAAAATGATAACTAAGCTATAAATAATTAATTATTAAAGTTGCAATCACTAAGACTAGATAAAATACGATTATATGAAAATGATATTAGAAAAATATCAAAATTAATATTCATCTCCAAACGAAATTAAACTATAATAATAAGAATAATCAAGGCGTCATGCGTGGGTACGACCAGAACATGGAATTTAGCTGTACTAATTATATTTGATACCGTTACTGTTCTATCGGTGAACATACTGCTTGAAAGCCCCTGGAGCAGTTTTCACCAGCATCATTGTTGTGAAAAGTGTTTAAAACGTATACAGAGTATTTCCGAGCAAATAAATGTAAATATACTACTAAGACAGTATTATTCTGATCGTAGAAATGACGAATGGGAAAAATGTGCATAGACACAACAAATGTATTATGTAGGTACATCATAATTGTCATACACCCAACAGTCAGATAATATTATCGTAATTCATGGATAAAATAACCATAAATCACAGAAGAATCGTATTTAAAAACAAATTTGATATGGAAAATTTAAAACAAAGTATTCGCTACTATAAGATAATGCATTGAATTAAATACGGATGAGAAAAAAAAACAAACGTATAATTATACTTGGAAAAATATTCTTAAAGAACGCTGCGCATCAGTATTATTTAAAAATCTGTAATGGTTCGACGACGCCCAGAAAATGATTTAAACATGCTTACAACGAAAACTAGCTCTCGGTGTAACGCAGATACCGCCTAATATGGTAGCGGTTCGAAAATAAGTTTCAAAACAATTTTTATCGCCACGAAACTTTTTTTTGAGCTAACGACGTCGAACTTACGAGTACATTATATTGCACAATATGCACACTGGAACAGCGCTAACACACGTTTAATAATTGTGTTAATGCCTTCTGTTTTCCTCGTACACTTTAAATTTATACGTAGAACATTATAATGGTTTTAGAACCGTGGGCTTCTAGTACTTACGAAAAGGTTCAAAATAGATTTCGTGGCATTTTTCAAGAAAACTATTTCCAGTTATAAAAATAAAACATTTTAATTCTTAGTCAATATGATCTGATGCAAGCAACAACCCAACTGCCGATAAAACGGCTTATGCGATAGTGAAAGTATAATATATGGCGTGTGCTTAAACGTCGATAACATCGAGTTTATATACGATGAGAACGACAGCCGGCAAGGACACCACTCCCTTATATGTTGTCTTCATCTGACAATAGTACAACATAGTAAATTTGTATTCAGTAGTTCAAATGTATTAGCAAATGTATTAAATGATATTAGCTTTAATATTTAAGTAAATCAAACTTTAAGAGAAGAACTATATCTACATTTTGTTGGTCGGTTTTTTCCGATATTTAAATATTTAAACAAGTTATGAGTATGTAAAATATTACAATTAAAAAAACTCATGACTGGAAAACTATAAATATAAATATAAATTAAAATATCAAAAAAACCCATTAGTAAATACAAATAATGTTTTTCATTTAAAGTATTATTACAAGTCAGTTTAATATTAAAACTGACATCAATATATTTGAATAATTAAACGCGAATTTGATATGTCGTACGCAGAGAACAGAAATGGAACTAAAATGAAGCGATTCTGGGATTGGCTATCTTTAAAAATTTCAAAACTATAACCCTAACCGGAACCTCTATTTAAAAAAAATGAATAACGATAATCTTAATTTAATACAGCTAATTTTAGTTTGTAGTTATATCTTATTAGTCAGTTAAGAAAAATAAAAGTCAATTTTTAATATTTTTATTCTCTTGTGTTATACATTATTAGTTGCAAAGTACAAATATATATAGATTAATTAATTAATGCATAGCCTGGAGTATTTTAATGTGTGTATGTTTGACTGGTTTTGAATTAAAAATTCATCAGGTACATACAAAGTTATTAAAATCGCGAGTATATATACATATAAATAAATATACTATGTTTCAACTTTGTCCTACTAAATCGCATTTCAGTTATTAACATATATAAATGATATGAAAAAAAAAAAAACAATTACAGACATACAAATTCTACAATCAACTTTTTAATACATTTTATTAAAAAAAAATTACAGATCTGAGTTGGAAATAAACGCATCAATGAAATGTAAAAAATAAAAATGAATACCTATGTATTTTATTTTTGGAAGTTTATTAATATATTATAATAAATGAATTGTATATATATATACTCGTATGGCGGGTGTGTGTCTGAAATTATGACTATCTCGGACCGCCTGGTTGGCAGAATTTTGATTGGGACACCCGTAGGTTTCTGCCATGTCCCGGGGAGGGGGGATGGCAATCTCTCTCCAAAGGCAGTTGTTTCCTGTCCAAGATGAGAGACTGCCCGTGGCCGGGTTCGAACCAGCGACGGTACGTATCGTAGCCGACGCCTTAGTCCACTCGGCCACTCCGTCCCACCCCGTACAATGAATTGTATAATAAATAATAATAATAATTATTATTCAAATGGGTATGATATCTAAATGTTTTATATTCTGAGAGTAATAAATAAAGATTCATGTAAGATGTGAGATTCAGAAGTGTTTTTTTCTCATTAAACCGTTATTTGGGAAAAAGGTTACAATGTATTCATCTGCATCTGGTGGTGTTCCCAAACAAATAGATTTAAATTTTACACTGATTATAAAAATTAATTTAAAATTAACTTTTGTAGATATATTTTATTTTTGTGTTTTGAAATATAATATTGATTAGTATCTATATTCAAACACTCGTGGCTTAATAAGCTCTCAATGAAAATGATTAGAACATCATTACTTATAATAGTATCAACTTTTTTATAACAACCAAAACGACCGATCATTTTTCAGAACCTACAACTACCGGTTATAAAACCCTTATTTTTTATAGAAAATCAAAACCTTTAAAAAAATAATTTAGTATCCTAAACTTAAACCATCCCCGAAAAACCTAATAGGTAGTCCTTGGTTCTACATGTGTCAGACGGAGATAAATTTGCAGATGTGACGTACTCTTTATGTGTTTTATACAGCTATTTCCCTTTTTTTTCATTCCACCTACTCAATATCTCTCTCTCTCTTTCTCTCTATATACATAATATGTAATATATTATATATATATATATATATATATATATATATATATATATATATATATATATATATATATATATAATATGAGTGTGTGTGTGTGTATTTCTATTTATTTCACAGCGTTCCGTAATATTTTCAATGCAGAGCCGGTTTTAAATACAATCGACGCGTGCGACGCCACTGGGCGCCAAAATCAAAAAGATCGATGAGAGGTGTCAAAATGAGAATTAAATTTAATCGAACATTAGCGACGCAAATGATATATTATAAGACAAAGAAAAAAAAATTACAACGCAATTTAATATAAATTTTACTATAGATATTATTTTATCAAAATGCAAGGAGTGGTTACAATTACAATTTCTTATACTATTACTATATTATAATTAAAATGTTGGTTCTCTGTATGAATTACAAAAATGTGGCAAATGTACACGCTTGGAAAATTATTTTGAGTATTTTTGATTATGAATCGGGCTTAGCATTTCCAGTTCTCTTAATTCTGCTTGTTTAAGTTGTATTTAAAAGTAATTTAAGAAGAAAGGGAGTCAAAATATTCTTGAGCTGGTTGTAGAAAAAGCTAAAAACGACACTTTAACTTCTTTGTTAAAGTGTGTTCACGTGAACCGTATGTTTAATCAGATACAAAAGATTTACGTCGAAATAAAAATATTTTTAAAAATGAAACATAAATTATAATTTATAGAGAGTATTAATTTTAGCTTATTTTTTCTAAATAATATTTTATTGACTTTGAAACTTTAAAAACAATTATTCGGAATTTTGAAAAAGCTAATCATAATATTTATCATAAATAATGTATTACAAGTTAATAAAAACTTCAACGTTTTGAGTTATATTTTAATCACACAGGATGCAATATATGAAATACCACTTTGAGTATTCATTTTAACAACAATAAAGTATACGTATGTTATAAAATTGTTTCTAAAGCTTTTTTTATCGAAATTATCAATTGAATGAGAATAACACACGTGCATGTAAACTTTTTTTTTTATGTATGCTAGTTACAATTTATATGATAAATGAAATCATATTAACGTATCATAAAAAAAATTATTTTATAAAAATTACATTTTTTTTATTTACGCAATTCATTGAATTCTTTTCCTTTAGTATTTTTTAGATTCTGAACGGAGTGAAGAATGTATTGATTTTACAATGATGTGTTTTTTTTTTTTTTTTTTTTTTTTTTTTTTTTTTTTTTTTTGTGCCTGTCGACACGATTTGGGGCAGTAAAAATGCTTCGATTGCCTTATGTAGCAACTTTTCTAAAAGGAAAGTGAATCTATTTGGTACTTTGGGGGGTCAAAAGTTAAAAATTTCCAATATTTTTTAAATGCGACGGGAAAAACCATAAAAAAATTTGGGAAAAACGGGAGTTTTTACGCAAAACCAGTTTTCGATATAATCAAATTTTTTATTTTGCTATAACTCAAAAACTAATCGATGTAAATACTTGAAATTTTCACCAAATGTTTAGATTAGCCGTTTAGACGTTTAGACACCGTTAAATTTTCAAAGTATTTTGACTTTTATTGAGCTATTTATAGACAATTGAAATTTTAAATTTTTTAAATTTTTTTTTTTAAAATAACAATAAAAATTTATTGGGCGGCCAGAAAATCTTGAAAATTGAATACAAGATTTCTTATAAGTTATTCCTTAACTGATAAAAAAAAATCTAAAACCGTAAGTCACAATTTTTTTTTATAAGTGCTCAAAGTTCCAATTTATACGAAATATGTAAAAATTGCGAAAATTTGCAAGTTATTTTGTAAATAAAAATTCATAAAATTTTTTCTGTTCATACTTTAGGTTCAAAATTTTAACACTAGGTTATCTATAAGCTACTCTACAAAAATCTTTAAAAATATTTCTACCGGACTTAGAGGAAAAAATTGTATGACTGTTTGAAATTTAAATATTTAAGAAATTGCATAAAATAGCGATTTATTCTCAGACGATTTTAAATATTTTTTATAATTCAAAAAGTATAAGTCACAGATTTTTGAAATTTCTACCAGCTGTTAAGATTGATATTTCTTTTCTGCAACATTTTTTTCAAAATATTATATTGATTTTTAAGCCACTTATAGTCATTTAAAATATTCGATTTTTTTACATTTTATTTTTATAATCGGTGATAAAAAAAAATTTGGCTACTACAAAATACTTGAAAATTTAATCGAAGATTCCACAGAAGTAGTTCTTAATGTCATTCAAAAATTATTAAAATCTATAGGCACAATTTTTTTTTATAAGCGTTTGAACAGTGAATATTGACATAAAATTACATGTAAAATATAATATAATGTAGAATGTTCTAGACTGACAAACTATATCGCTGTATGCAACTGCCAACCCATCCTAATTGAAAAATATATTTATCGTTTCAAAATAAAATATACTTTTTACAATGTTTATAAATAACTATGTATTATATCCTAGACAAACATATGAACTCCGTTCAGAATCGTTATTCGTATACAATGATATCTATCATTGCATTCAAATTTAACAAATCCATTATAATAATGACCTATCCTATAAGCGAGGTGCACTCCATCCCTAACTGTACAGCAGAGCGAGGCCCATCCGGTTCTTTTTATTATTATTTTTTTTTTTATACAAACATGTATAAATATTTAAGTGTACGCATTACCAGGTAATCTTATAATGTAATGCATAAAATATAAAATGTGAATAAAATAACAAAATATTGAAGTATTTAACTAATGTTATATACGAGTATGATCCGAAAATGTGTATAATGTTTAAAATTATGTTGTATAAATATCCAGAAAATATTTATAAAGTTTCTAGTATATGTTTAATATATAATGGACCTTACACCTTATATAATTGCAAAATATGGTTACATGAAACATTGTTGAACTGATCTATTTTGTTAGGTAAATTGGTAAAAATGTCTTAGTATGGGACTAGAATTAGTTATAAAATTTCTTAATTGATGGCAAAATATTTAAAACTATTTACTAATGGTAAGGTATTAGAAAGTGCCATGTTATTGCTACTCCTAGTTTATTCCATGATTTTAATAATAAATAAAAACTATTTCAAGGAATCCAAGAATTACAGTTGAGCAAAAACGCTATTACATAAATAATTTAAAAAACGAGCGTCAACATTTCCGATAAACTTCAAATTAACATTAATAATTTTGAGTTTTTTTCTCGATTTGTTTGGATAAAACAAATTATAAAAAGTAATCTGCTAGATTATTAGTATTCTCACGTTTTTTAAAAGGAAATAAATTTCGAGAAGAACTTTTATAGTCAGCTAATAAACCGGAAAGATGCAGAAGTTTTCGTCAATGAATAAAAAAAATTTCAGCTTATAAAAAAGAAAAATATATCCGTTACAAAAGACATAGTACTTATGATTGGGGCAGTTATAGATTTTGTTAAGTTATTTAAAAAAAAAAAGTGTTGAACATTCAATGAATGGACTTCACTGCACTATTTACCAGCAAAGTAAGTATTACAAAGTCGGCATTAGTAATTTAAAAGAACTGTCAAAACATGTAAATAAATATATTAGTTTTATCCTTTCACATGATAAGCATATAAGACAATTTGAAAAAATATTATTCAGTGTAAGTTGTAAATATGATACTCTTTTAATTGCCAATACGTTTGCTTAGCTAAGTCTTTACATTATAATCATTTGTAAATTGTTGATGAAATTAGCCTATTTTTATATGAAAATAGAAACAATTTTTAATAACTTCATGAAACAGTGTGCCTAATAAAATTAAAATTGATCATGGTTATAGTATTACAATAAGATATTTTGAATATAAATTTGAAAAAATGTGGATAAACTATAGAAGTCATATTTGGATTAATAAAAGAAATTTTAATTAAATTACTTACCTTTTTTTATAAAATATTCTACTTCTGGAAAATGTAAATGTAAATTCTTATGTTTTCCAGCCAAATTTCCCTTCATCTTATTTTATCTTCAGCTACTTCTCTTTAGTTTGCTCATGGGTCTACTGCTTTAACTTTTCATTTCATAAAGTCTTCCCATCTGAGGCATAGTCTGGAAAATGTGAATACTTCACAAAACTAAAAAAAAAATGTAATATTAAATGGACATGTTTATAATAAACTATTTGGTTAATACCCATGCATTTTCAAGTACTATTGACGAAATTTAAAGAAAATTTTCATAAAGTTTTCATAACTTAAAAATAATTGAAAAATTGCTCAAAATTATCATTCACCTAGATTTATTTGATGTAAAATATTTTGTTAATAATTATATTAATTGGGTGTAGGTATTTAGAATACCTATAAATTCAGAAAATCGGTTTGTACAATCTTATCTAATTTAAATAGAAATATTTTTGAATATGCAGAAATATATCGAAAAATTGGAAGGTCATCGCATAACGAAAAAACAGAATAAGACAACATAGTATTAAAAATATAGAATAATATTCCTGATAACTGTAATTCTGTCAAAAAATTAGCGATTTCATGTTGAACAATTTTTTTTTCGACTTATATTTTCGAGTCTTTTTTCTGTATTAAATCATGATAATTTAAAAACTGGAAACAGATTAGACGAGTAAGATTTCATAGCATATACTATTACCTTACAATCTACAATATATCAGTCAAACATAAAATATCTATCAAGTAATTTCAAGCAAAAAAATAAGTTCGTTTTTTTATAATTTCTTTCTACACAAAGACCATAAAATCTTCGAGTTAATAAATAATA